>PVJN01026343.1:0-29125 GCA_004026805.1 Lasiurus borealis | reverse complement strand
ATTTATTAACAATCTTTTAAAGTAACTTCCATCTTAGTACTCTAATAAAATAATGATAGTAATTATCTATCCTGTGCTTTATTGCTGTTTACAAGTTTATGAAGTGGTTTTACATAACTAAAATTGATTGAATCCCTGTAATGTATTATGTTGTTTTATAAAACTATAATATTTAATGACATAGCTAGGATTATCAATATTGCAAGGAGAGTTGAGGTTTGGAGGACTTAGTAATGTCATGACTGTAGTAAGGGCCAGAACTGGGATTTAGCTTTCAGTCCTTCTAAAACACCATGACATACCACCACACATACTGTCCCTTTGGTCCTAAGAACACTAAGGATAATTACGGATTTTTTCTGTTTACTTCCTAGAGATGAAACTAAATCTTGAAAACAATAAGGTGATAATTAGGTTATGTTGAGAAAATGTTTGCCCAATTGCCTATAAATCTAATTTTCCTTTTTTCCTTAAAACAATTTTAGTCTTTGGAAAACTGGCTGTTACTTAGCCTTATTGGCCAGTATTATGTATTATGTATAAACATCACACAGTATAGTTTGTTTTACTTGGATGTTAGTGGTCATATCATAAACTTAAAAATTACATTTAATATCAGAGTTGTGACCTTAGTCAATTTGGCAGAGTGGCTAGAGTGTCAGCATGCGGACTTAAGGGTCCCAGATTCGATTCTGGTCAAGGGCACATGCCCGGGTTGAAGGCTCAACCCTCATTAGGGGTGTACAGGACACAGCTAATCAATGATTCTCTCTCATTATTGATGTTTCTATCTCTCTCTGCCTCTCCTCTCCCTTCCTCTCTGAAATCAGTAAAAATATATATCTACATATATTTATATCTATATATCTATATATCTACATCTACATCTACATCTACATCTATATCTATATCTATATCTATCTATATCCATATATATCAGAGTCGTGAAGTAGTACTTATTTAAACTAGATCCCTGCAATTGATTTGTATGAGCCTGCTGAGTGGTTAAGTTGGTTGAAGCATTGCCTTGCATAGCAAAAAGTTAAGGGTTCAACTCCCAGTCAAGGAACACATCAAGGTTGTGGGTTCTATCCCTTGTCAGGTGTGTGCAGGAGGCAACCAATCAATGTTTCTCTCTCACAAAAAGAGGCAACCCTAAGAAAGAAGAGTGGTGTTTTCCTTTGTTTAAAAACACAAGCACTAAAAAATAATGAAACCCAAAAAATAAATTTATTCTCTATTACCAATGGGTAAAAGCACTTCTCCAATTTTTTTGAGATGAAAATAGAAATAAAGAAGTAATATTAAGCAAGTTTAATTTAGGAGTCAAGAGAAACTTTCTGAACTGATATAAGGATCAACCTTCATCATCTAAAGGAGAATACCAATTCAACCAATTGGATATCCATGTCAGTTATTGTTTTAGAAATTCATTGAAAAGTGTCTCATAGGCCCTGGAGGGGTAAGCAAGGGATAATCCCATGCTTAGACTTATATTATGCACAAAGTTGCATGGGTGATTATGGTTGCTTTGGGTTCCTAACTGACAGTGAAATATGGCTAATAACTCAAGAAACAGATGGGCCTCCTTAAGCAGATTGGAGACATGGGAAAAGTGATAACAGTGTTTCTAGTTTGAACTCTCTACTCAGTTCTTGAGAATCAAAAAATATGCAAAAGGGAGCCAAGTATAGAATCCATGCTATAACAACAACAAAAAAGAAAATAGGGAGGGAGGTATAAAATAGAGAGAAAAGATAAATAAGCACGTTTCTGTTTCCTAGAAAATAAGAAGGGAAAGATAAGCTTCTCAAACTCTGGGAGTGAGATTAAAAGATTTAAGAGATTAAGGGAGTCATATTTCCTGACAGGGGAGCTAGACACTGAGAGGCTATTGAGAAAGATGGAGTCAGCCAAGCTACTTTGGTGGCAAATTAACTGGTGACAGGCGCGTGGGGGAAAGGTAAACAATCCCTACCTGCCCTGATTCATTGCACTAGCTGTTAGGGAAAGGCATTTAGATCATGTTGTCATTGGGATAGAGAATTACTTAGCAGAGATTTTAAGCAGGGAACTAAAGTGATTTATCTATGTGAAAGACAGCAAAAACTGAATAATAGGAGTAAGCCAGAGAAACTAGTTAAGAAGTTTCTTACTGTAATATTGGGGTGGGGGATGAATGTTGTTTAGTGTGGAATGGTGGTTGTGTAAAAGATAAAGATTGAGACAATTTAGAACTTAATTTTAGAGATAAAATCAAAAGGAAGAATCAAGAGTGATGGGGTTTTGTCTTAAACAACTGGATGGATGAAATTGTCAACTACTAAGATAGAAAACATCAAAGTATTTGGCAGACTAGGGAAACAGTAGGGGGGGAAAAATCAACATTTTTTGTTCAAACATGGAAATATTTAGTTGCCTGCTAAGCATCCGGCTAAAGGAGATGTCTAGCAAGCAGCTGGAGTTAAGGAGATTCTATATAGTATAAATAATTATGTTATTATATTAAAGTTATACTATATTTTATAGATAACATATATAAATGTCCCTGAATAAATATATATGTATATATATATACACACATATCTGAAAGAATATATATATATATATATATATATACATATATATATATATACACATTTGAAAAAAATACAGTACATATATGAGATAGACACTAAATGTGATATCTAAGTATTTAAAAACAACTACAAATCTATTGTTAAAAGTAACAATCAACAGAAAACTGGATAAAAAGCTCAAGCAGAAATTTCAGAAATGATATGTTTAGAAGAAGAGTTATCAAATTGCATTATAGGGAAAAAATACTAGTAATATGGTTCTTGATTTTTAAAGTTTTGAATGTCCTTATTGCCTACTATTCAGTCTAAACACAATATCCATTTACTCTCAGATTAAATATTATTTGTAAGTGCATATCCATATACTTTATTAACACATTTACTTGAAAAGACTGAATGAGTATTGTTTTTATATGACAGGAGTATTATGCATACCTACAGGATAGTGAAATATTTTAGCATCAATGAAGAAACCATTCATCTTAGTTTCTTGGTTATGAATATTATAAACACAGAACTGTCATCACCTCTAGCTCTATCAGCTTCACCTATCCATGAAGTTCACACTTTTGCTTGTTAGACAAAAATAGTCTCAATGTGACTGAAACCTTATCACCTCAATTATGAGGGAACTCTTTCCACCTTTATTACTTAGATGGATTTTTCCTACACCTATAATTGCTTTTATTTTCCATTTTGAATACATATTCCTTTATCAGGCATTTAGTCCTTTCAGTCAAGCTGCAAATAAACACAACATAAATCTAGTTCATATGGCAATATACAATAAAATAATTTTCAAATTACATTTCTGATAAAGTTTCATTTATCACAAAAAAATGACAGAAAAGGTTATAAGAATAGATTATTAACATTCATAGATCTACCTTTGGTAGGTATTTTCTTTAATCTATTGTGTATAAAGAACTAGAGCTTTTGTCATTTTTTTTTTTGCATAGGGAAATATATTTTTGAGTGGGGAGGGCAGTTAGGAGGACCCAGGCCCTCATGGGAGAGCATTTGTGGGGGACCAGGCCTGCAGGGAAGAGCAATCAGGCTGGCAGGGGAGTGGTTAGGGGTGATCATGCTGGCAGGCAGAAGTAGTTAGGGGCAATCAAGAAGGCAGGCAGGTGAGCAGAGGGGAGCAGTCCTCTATTGTGAGAGGATGTCCCACTGCTCATGTAGGATCAAGCCTGGATGGGCAGTCAGACATCCCTCAAGGGGTCCTAGATTAGAGAAGGTGCAGCCTGGGCTGAGAGCCACATGCCCCTGTGCACAAATTCCGTGCACAAGGCCTCTAGTATAAATATAAGTATGAATATATATGTTTTATATTTGTAAATGTACTGGAGACCCAGTTCACAAAATTTGTGTACTGGTAGGGTTCCTAGGCCTGGCTGGCAATCAGGATCAATTGGAGCCTACCAGCTGCTGACTGGGGCCTTCCTTTGTTCCATGCCACCTCCTTGTGGTCAGCATACATCATAACAAGCGATCAAACTTACAGTCTCCCAAATTCCCATAAGGACACTTTGCATATTAGCCTTTTATATAAATAGATATGTGTTTGTCTGTGTATGTATTCCCCTTCAGTAAAATGAATTATTTTATATAAAGGTTTTGAAACCTATAGATGGTTTCCTCTAGTATTCCTCTGATCATCACTGTTTTTTTCCTGACATCCTCAAGTTTCATAAACTGTGCCTTCTGTAAATGCTGATGGCTAAGCAGGAGATGGAGTTTATTCTCCATAATGTGTGGCATACTCAGTTTTGATTTCTGAAGAGTGGTCACTCTCATTATCACCTTGCTGTTTCTAGAAAACCATCCCTGTGCCCATTCTGCCCCAAGGCTCTGAATACATTCTGGCATCTTTAATAAATGCTTCCAACATTTAAAAAAAAACCTTTTTTTTTCTTTAAAATAGGTCACAGATCTTTTTTTCTATAAACTAGGCAATAAATAAATTTAAAAAAAGGATTCTTATCAGAAAAACTAACACTTGTGCTAAATTATTCATGCATATTCAAATATAATACAGCGTGTTATAAATCACCTTGTAATCAGGAACTTTAAAAAGTATTCTCAAACAGGTGTTACCATAATAATGACTACATTAGACAGAGATGGTTTTCTTTATTCAGGCTCATTTCTATTTCCCTATATTCTAAGAAAGGTTGAAGGAAGGGCAATTAAACAGAGAACCTCTCAGCTGGTGTGTCCTTCAAAATATAGCAAAAAAGTAGTAACTAAAAGCTTCAAGTTATGTTTTTAGACAGAAAACAATAAATACAATACAGGGCAGCAAACTGTGTAATGGAGTAAGCAATTCTGCCACATTAAGTAGGTACTTCATTTCTTAGTCCCTATTTTACTCATTTTTAAAGATGGAATAGATGATGACAACTCTTATTTTGTGAGCAGGATACAATTATATGTAAAATAAAATACTTTAAGCACAGTTCCTGTCACAAAGTATGTCATAAATATTAGTATTAGATATAGCATTAAGATATAATGCTGTAATATTTTTACTATTAATTTAAGAATTTGTAGCTACCCTTCCACTCATCAAAATACATATACCTTTTTCTAACATGCTATCAACCATTGTCTCGGTGATCTGGTTCTCATTCAAATTTCAATAATTCTTTAATACTAGTGTCCCGGTTCAAGGATCTGTGCACATTGAAAAGAAATTAACTAGAAGAAATATTTTAATATCACTATTCACCCTTTCTCTATAATAAAAGTATCAGTCAAATTCACTATCAACAATGACAGATTAAAACACACATGTGCAATTGGTGCCAGCAAGAGATTTATATGCATCACGTATGTGATAGTCAACTTAGCCTTTTACAGATACAGAATACACTTGCCTATTTAGACCTGCTTTCTGATTTAGCTAAACTTTTCCAGCCCCCACTGAAGCACCTCAACTTCTCTTTCAAATAATTGTCAGCAACACAGCAGTAAATATAAACATGAAGCAGATTAGTATTGTAAATCATGCTGGGAGAACAAAGGGTAGGTAACATTTTTAACTGCATCAGTGTTTGACTATACTAAGTGCAGTGAGAAAACCTGAAGTCATTTTCAAGTTTCACCATTTCTTACTTCTTTTCAGTCAGGTCAAGTTTATAAACTTTCTAAATCTCCATTTTCTGGTTAATGAAAAGAAAGATTCTATCCAGTCTTCTATCTATTTACTCCAGGACTTCTTTGAGGACCAAATAATATAAGGCACCTGAAAATGCTTCACAAACATTTGGTTAAAGTGTAAAATGTTTGTACCTGGCTATAAAGCAAGCCATGTTCCTAGGCTGAAGAAACTCCAAGGAAGCTAGTCACTAGGAAAAGGAAGCCAGGTGTTGCTATGTGACATCATTATTTGGTACCCACAGTGACCATTTCTGGGCTGGGCCACATTTTGCACCATGGAGTCTTGGCAGCATTGGCTGAGATTTGGTGGGGTGTTGCTCCAGGGTGGTGGTGGGGCTCATGTCCCACTTGGAAAAAGCTGAGTGTTGGTTTGTCAGAGCCAGGTCTATGGTGATGTTTATTTTTAAACTAGAGGCCTAGTGCATGAAAATTCATGCACTTGGGGGGTGGCATCCCTCAGCCTAGCCTGCCCCCTCTCACAATCTGGGAGACCTAAGGTGATCAGGGGAAGATGATGCCCCATCACACCTCTGTTGTTACCACTGCTAGCAGTGCAAGCCTTGGCCAGTCCTGATTATGTGAGCCTAGGCAGCCTTGGGGGCTGGGCAGTCACCATTCAAGGCTTGCCTGCACCTTGGGCATCAGCTCGGCAGCAGCAGCCACCATCTGAGGCTTGCCTGTGCCTCAGACCAGCCTTGGGTGGCTGGAGAGCTGTAGAGACTCGGGGACTCTGGAGGCAGGCATATGGAGAGGCTGGACTCACCTGGGGGCAGGCTCAGCTGTGCCATGTGCCTGCCACCCCAGCGATGCTGAGGGGACTGGGCACTGCCATCTTGTGGCTGTGGGCTTTGCCATCTTTGAGGGCTTTGCAGTCAATTAGCATATTCTCTCCTTATTGGGTGTGGGCACCTCCATCTTTGGAAGGGCATGATCAATTAGCATGTTATCTCTTTTTTTAGATAGGATGGCCGGTGCATGTCATAGCAGCTCCTGCATTGAGCATCTGACCCCTGGTGGTCAGTGCACAACATTGCTATTGGTTGGATGGATTCTTAGCCTTTTTATATACATAGCCTAGAGGCCTGGTGCACAAAATTCATGCATTGTGGGGGGTTCCCTCAGATAAGCTTGCACCCTCTCCAATCTGGGACCCCTTTGGGAATGTCCAGTGACATCCCTCTCAGAATCCTGGACTGCTGGCTCCTAATTCCTCACCTGCCTGCCTGCCTAGTCATCCCTAACTGCTCTCCCTCTACCCCCTCCAGCCCCCACACCCCCCCCGCCCACCTGATCAACCCTCACTGCCTCTGCATGCCAGCCTGATCACTCCCAACTGCCCCCCCTGTTGGCTTGGTTATCCCTACTGCTGGCCAGGTCACTCCTTACTGTCCCCCCTTGCCAGTTAATTGCCCCCAAATGCCATCCCTACCAGCCTGGTGGCCTCTTACTAATCCGCCTTGCTGGCTTGGTTGCACCCAACTGCCCTCCCCTGCTGGACTGGTTGCCCATGTAGGCTGCTATTCAGTTGTTTGGTCATCCCTTACTAACCCCTCTGCCGGCCTGGTTGCCCCATGCAGCCTACTTGTTCATTTGTTTGGTCGACCCTCACTAACATCCTTGCTGGCCCTGTCATAGGCAGCCATCTTGTGAGGAAATGAGGGTCAATTTGCATATTACCTCTTTATTATATAGGATAGTTATATGTGTTAATTCATAGGTTGCTACTTTATTAAATGTATAAATCATTATTAAATGTTGACTTTCATTTGTCAGAGAGTTGGTCATTGAGAGCACATTTAAGCCTATGCCTGTGTCCTTTTGACATGTCTCTGTTGTTTTTTAAGTACTTTGTTAATTTCAGGTACAAAAAGATACTCTAGGTTCAACTCAGACTTAAAATTGTCAGCTATGAAATCAGTCAATTTTCAGAGAAGATTGTGTGCCTTTTAATGATCTTTAGAAGCCAAGCTGCTGGTGCTAATTATACTCATGTATGATAGTGATGACACTGTTCCTGTATTCTAATCACATACAGAGCTGTACACACATGTACAGATAGTACATCTATATTGTTTATTTATGTATCTATGTATTTTAAAATACCTGAGTTCACAGCCAACTTTCTAATTACAGCTCTCATCTACTATGTTTTAGTCTCATTTTCTCTATTTTCATTTTTGTAACTTCTTTCTTTAAAAGTGATATACTTAAATATCAATATCTTTTTTATACACTTTTAGATGCAGATGTACATTTATACATTTGATCAATATCCCTGTGACTCTACCTTCTCCATCACCAACACCATCCCCAGAAGTGCCTTCATCACCTGATTATCTAGCATTTATATTAACATCTCATGATTGAAATGTATATTTGAATATATGTCATTGACTACAGCACATACTACATAAAATGTTAGTTTTGTGTTCTCAGTTTGACACTCCTAAGATGTATCACTTGCTTTATAGAGTTTTGAATCACTTATTGAATTAGCAAGTAATAAACATAATACGATATTCATGATCCTTTTGAGAATGTCTAGTTTGTCACCTTATTAAAGAAGGTGTTGAACTAATTCTTGATGGAGGTCGGGAATGGTGTGGATCAGAAGACGAGAAATTAGGCTGTCTCATGGTCAATACAAAGTTCAGAGATAGTGCCAGACATGTCAATCACTAGGGATGAAAGTCAGTAGACTATTACTCATAATCACTTTTAATATGACTTCTTGTTAGATTTAGTTTTAGGAATGGATTATCACCCATCGAAAAAATCAAGAAAGTTTTCTCTTTACTCCAAAGCTTGGTAGGTTGAATTCTAGTAATGTAATTAAATTGACATTTTTATGAAAAAGGAATAAAGGGTTCTCTGATATGATAGCAAATCTTTCTAGCTGTCAGGTCTGAATTACTTATATACCACAAAGAAAAATTGTTTCTGTATCTAACCTAGCCCAAGACATATAACCATGTGAAGTTATGGAAATAATTATTTTTGTGTGCTTAGCAATATCAACTAAATGCTGAAAAAAACTAATTATAAGGTTTAAATTAATTAAAGTAATTTCTTGGTAATATTCTGAACTTTAAGTTTCATAGTACATCTTGTAAGAAAGTAATTGTGCAATTAGTAATTCACTTATTACTCCTCATATCAAATAAAATTTCCTTTTATTATAAAATAATGTATTTCTTCTAATAGTTCGAAGTACATACTAATAATATATTATTGGATAAAACAGCAAAATTGTCTCCTAAGTTAAAAAAAGCATTAGAATAATAAAATATATTTGCTATTTCCTTTATACAGATATAAAATTAAAATATACAGATTGACTACCATACCACTGGCCTAGGTTTTTTACCAGATGTCATTTTAGTTTACTTTTTGATGTAAATAAATTTTGTTTATTCAAGTACCCACTAAGAGAATAAAAAGGAAAGCCACAGTGGGACCATATATTTATAATAGATATATATAACTATTGACTAGTATTAATAAGGAATACCTAAAATACAAAGATATATGTAAAGATTTACATATATTTTACAAAAGAGGAAAATAAAATTTTAATAAACTTTAAAAATTGTTTCATCACTACTACTTAGCAGTGAAATGCAAATCAAAACCATATTTATTAAGAAATAGGATATACCACCATATACTTATAAGAAGGATTGTAATTTTTAAAGTTAATATTTCTTGACAATGATGTGGAACAACTATAAATATCAAATAATTCTGATAGAAATGTACACTGATATCGTTTTTGGGGAAATTAATAGTATTTATTAAAGCTTTAATTATCCTATGATTAAAAATATCACTCCTAATCTAGGCACTGTGGCTCAGTGGTTGAACATCGATCCATAAACCAGGAGGACACAGTTTGATTCCTGATCAGGGCAGATGCCTGAGTTGTAGGCTTCATCCCCAGTAGGGGACTTGCAGAAGGTAGCTGATAGTTGATTCTTTCTTATCATTAATGTTTCTATCTCTCCTTCCCTTTCCCTTGCTCTCTCTGAAATCACTTTTTAAGAAATCACTTCTAGCAGAATAGATATAAGAATATTCTAAGTAACATTCTTCATAATAGCCTGAACTAGAAACAACCATGTCTCCATCAACACTACAATGAATGAATGAATTTATATAGTAGCTATATAATTATACATTTATATTTATGAGAAGTATATGTACAGATATATGTATATACAGGTATATATATATATATACATACTTATACATATATACCAATTATTATATATTATTAACTTATATGTAGATATAGAAGTAGACATATAATCAATAAATACCATACAGCAAGGAGAATGAAAAAGATAATGATACCTGCAAAAAATATTGATCCTCAGCTGGTATTGCTCAGTGGTTGAGCATCAACCTATGTCCTCAGCTGGTATTGCTCAGTGGTTGAGCATCAACCTATGAACCAAGAGGTGAGGGTTCAATTCCTGGTCAGGAACATGCCTTGGTTGCAAGCTCCATCCCCAGTAAGAGGAATGCAGGAGGCAGCTGATCAATTATTTTCTCTTGTCTTTGATGTTTTTATCCATCTCTGCTTCTCCCTTCTTCTCTCTAAAATCCATAAAAAAGGTATTTTAAAAAATATTAAAGAAGCAAATGGAATATGAATATTTTTTACAATTAAACTCAGTATTTATATCTCTGCAAGTCTCTGGGTACAGTGACATGAGCAAGCCAGCAAAAGGGGAGCAGGGACAAAAATGATAATTCCAAATAAATTGTATTAACTTATTCTATGAACTGAATGTGTGTGTTCTCTCAAAATTCATATGTTGAAACCCTGTCCCTCAAAGTGGTAGAATTAGGAGAGGAGATCTTTGGGAGGTAACTAGGATCAGATGAAGTCATGATGGTGGAGGCATCATGATGGAATTAGTTCCCTTATAACAAAACACAAAAAGGCTCCCTTTCCCCTTGTCATGAAAGATTGGATGAGATAAAAAAAAAAAATATCTGCAAATTAAGAGTCTCTCCTTAGACACCAGATCTGCTGACACCTTGATCTTGAACATCCCAGCCCCCATAACTGTGAGAAATATGTTTCTTGTTTAAACTACCCAGTCGGGATAATCTGTTATGGTAGCCTGAACTGACAAAGAAACTACCACATCTAAAATGAATTCTATCAGCTTTTATTTCATAAATTGAATACAGCCTTAAATTGTTCTCAACCTAAAATCAGATACCCTATTCAGGTCTTGTTGGATTTCTTCTTTTTAAGTTATTTCCCAATGCTCTTATCCAATTAATACCTTGGACATATATTAAACCCATAAATGGTTTTATTGATATTGACCACTGGCCCTTTAAGCATCTGAAATTTTCCATAGTTATAGAATACTAGGGGCCCGGTGCATGAAATTCAGGTACTGGGGATGGGAAAGTCCCTCAGCCCAGCCTTCCCCCTTTCACATCCTGGGAGTCCTCACAGGATGTCCTACTGATGACAGGCCTGCTCCCCATGAGCAGTCTGGCCTCCCTTTGTGGGAGGCAACCAAGCTGATCAGGGAAAGGCACCAGCCCTATCACCCCACTGCTGCAGCAATTGACATTCACCACAGCCACAAGGTGTTTTCATCAACATGGACTCCAATCCCTTCACCATGAAAAAATTACAACTTTCTTTAGGCTTTTTCAAGATGTGTCTTTCATAGAATATGACATTTCTCTCTCTCTCTCTCTCTCTCTCTCTCTCTCTCTCTCTCTCTCTCTCTTTTTTGATCCTCACCTGAGGATATGTTTCCATTGATTTTTAGAAAGTGTGGAAAAGAGAGGGAGAGACAGAAAGAAACATCTATGAGAGAGGAACACTTTGATTAGTTGCCTCCTGCATGAGCCCTGACCTGGGCCCCGGCGAGGGAGGAGTTTGTAACCTGCGGTCAGCAGGCCGAGGCTCTATCCACTGAGCCAAACCAGGTAGGACAGGTTATGACATTTCTTAGCCCTCCAGCAGTGGACCTTTGTTATTTTCTCCAGGAGTATGGTGAAAAAGGTGGAGATCACCTTTTTGGATTTTTATATCCAAGTTACTAAGAATATTAACAATGACAAACAGGGAGCTTAGCTAATGAGTGATCAGAAAAGGTGTTTCCCCTGTAGTTCACACCTATCACCTCTGGTCTCCAGGTCTGCTCCTGCCTTCGGGCCTAGACAGGGGTTCCCCAGCTCTCTCCAATTATCTGCTCTGCCCCTGAAAAGGTCCCAAGCATCTGGCTCAGGCTTGGATCCTGGACAGCTCCATCTGATCACCTGGCTCTACCCCTGCCCAGGAGCCCTCTGGCTCAGGCCCTTCCTGGTTGCTCAGGACCCACCCCAGGCCTACTTCGGAGTGACCTGAGTGCTGAAAAAGTTCCCGCCTGCTGGGTGCCAACATATGCAAATTAACCTCCATCTTTGTTGGTTTAATTTGCATACTCACTGTGATTGGCTGTGGGCATAGCAGAGGTATGGTCTATTTGCTTGTTTGTCTATTATTAAGTATGATGGCTACTTGCATCCTAGCTGTGACAGAGAAAGAATAAATTCTGGCTTGTTACTGAAACTATACAAAGAATAAAAAACAAATTATAATATGAGGAAGAGAATCATCTCTAGAGAAGTGCTCTTGTCAGCAATGAATCAAATAAATGCTTTGCTTTACTGAACTCAGAGGAAGAAATTTTTTTAAAACATATTTTATTGATTTTTTACAGAGAGGAAGGGAGAGGGATAGAGAATTAGAAACATCAATGAGAGAGAAACATTAATCAGCTGCCTCTTGCACACCTCCTACTAGAGATGTGCCCACAACCAAAGTACATGCCCTTGACAGGAATTGAACTTGTGACCCTTCAGTCTGCACGTCGATGCTCTATCCACTGAGTCAAACTAGTCAGGGAGAAATTTTTTTAAATATCAACATGAACCTATTATTTAGTTGAATAAGTAATAAAAATTCTTCTCCTTTCTCCCTTAATTCTATTCTCAACAATGAGAATATCACCCAGTTTACAGCTTTTGGGATTTGATATACTTGTAAATGCAGATGAATCCTTGAAGATAGAAAATAGCATTGAAAAACATGGTTCAACTTATAAACTGATTCTGTCTGACAACAAAAATATTGACTGAAGATGATGCTGGGGATAGTTTTTCTCTCTCCCCCTTTCTCTCGTTCCCTCAATCTATCTCGTTCTGTTTAAGACTATGAGTTTTCAGTGAAACCTCTGAAAACTCTGCTACAATGGGAAACAAACAAAAATAATATAAATATTTACTTATAGATAGAATATAACAACATTTTTGTTATATAAATATATTTTGTTATATAAATATAATAACATAAATATTCACTTATAATATCTATTGATTGTTTAAAATCAAAATTATATTTTATAATTTGATACATTAAAATTGATTAAGGGGCATCTCAATGATGAGGATATAAATTTCTTTTGATAAAATGTGTCAAAATGGCTGAAACTGGTTTGGCTCAGTGGATAGAGCATTGGCCTGTGGACTGAAAGGTCCCAGGTTCCATTCTGGTCAAGGGCACATACACTGGTTGCAGGCACATCCCCATTAGGGGGCGTGCAGGAGGCGGCTGATTGATGTCTCTCTCTCATCGATGTTTCTAACTTTCTATTCCTCTCCCTTCCTTTCTGTGATATTAAAAAAAAATGTGACAAAATGTACATGTTGCTTATAAAAGAAAATTGACTAAAATCAAATATTTGTATTATGCAAATTCTTCCATCTTGATATCTGCATTTTCTTAATAATGTATAGAAATTAGAGAATAACAGTGTAAACTATTTTCTAGGGGAGAACCAAAATAAAATTTTTGTTCATTGGTTAAGAGAATTATTTGGCATATCTCAATGTATACGTCATATGTGAGCAGTTCAGTGCACTAGTTTCTGCAAAATCACTTTATAAATATTTTGACTAAAATTTTAAAATTGTTTCCTATTATTACTTTAATACTTATTTGAAATATATTCAGACTATAGTATTTATGTAATCCTAATTTTACAAAGACTACTCTCAGCTCAATAGCCAAAATATTATTTATTGATAAAATTTCAATTTTTAAGAACTATAATTTTTGAGGACAAAACGTAGCATTTTTTTTAAAAATGTGGAAACTCTTAACATATCTGAGTGCAATGAAGACTTTAGAGTATGTGCTACACGTTGAGCTGTTTTCCCTCAACATTCTCATTGTCTCAGATCCAAAATGCAAGATTCTCAAAAAACATTTCTCTTAATTTTTTTTCTTATCATCTATATGACTTAGAAAAAAAACTGAGAGATTATTTTAACACTGACATTTTAGAGACAAACTTGTAGGATAATTTGCATAACATCTTTCTCTTACTATTAGAGATGTAATTCACTTAACATGTCATGCAAATATTCCACGCAGTTAGCAATCAAAAGCCTTAGATAGTAATGGTACTATGGTTCATAAACAATGACAGAATAGAGATATTCTGCTTAGAATAAAAATCTGTAAAAAATGCTGCCCAGCAGGTGTGGCTCAATAGCTGAGCATCTACTCATGAATCGAGGTCCCAGTTCAATTCTTGGTCAGGGCACATGCCCGTTTCAGACTTGATCCCCAGGAGGGATCATGCAGGAGGCAACAGATCGATATCTCTCTTTCATCGATCATTCTACCCCTCTGTTCATCTTCCTTCCTCTCTTCCTTCTAAGATCAAGAAAAAACATATTAAAAGTCTGTAAAAAATGCAGAGAGAACAAAATTGATGGGAAGTATCATATCTTTCCGCCTCAAATAGATTCATTTGCCAGTGTTTCCACTTGTTGTTATTTTTATTTTGTGTGTTGTTTTTTAATATATCCACAATCTGCCTTTTTTTGTATAGATAGTTGAGGTTGTTATTTTAGCATATTCACTATATTACACAGCATTTAATTTCTCTTTTGTGAAAAAATAAAAGTTGAGGATCGAAGAGTTAAATAATACGCTCAAGGCAGTCATTAGCTTGAAGTGAGATGGACAAAATTTATCACCAGGTGTTTATGATTTCACAAGCTCTATTATCCACATGTGATCTTTGATGACATTATTCTCATCACACAATGCTATAGAATGAAAAAAAATGCCAAATTCTATTTTTTATTTAAAATTACTCATATGTTTTATTTAATTTTTTTGTTTTTCAAGCTAGACTAAAATTTTCAAGAATAGGGCTATAGAGATTTTTTTTCAATTACCAAAACACATTAAAGTGTCATAATTTGAATTAAATTTCCCTCACAAAATGCAAGAGATTTGTAACAATGAACTCCAAATAAAGGTAGAATTTAAAAGTGCTAAACAATTAAAAAGTGCTAAATGACTCGAAGATTGCCAAATAATGGTAATAATGATCATTTTAACTTTCCATTCCTTGCCAAATAACCTGTAAATACATTATGAGGTAATGAGATGTTAAGAGAACAAGGAGTGGAAAACAAAAGAACCCATATAATTTCTAATATGGCTAATTTAACCTCCATTTGTGTGAATGAGTCCCTAGAAAGCAAAGGGACATGTCAGCCTGAAATTGCCTCCCATGATTCCAAACTACCATAAACAGAAACTCAGGTCCAATCTTACTAAACATGCCACCTAATCTTCTTTTAAATTCTTACTTAAAAAGATTAGATTGATCTATTCTCTAAATTATCTTCCAGGCCTAACCACTTACGAGTTTAATTAATTTTTTCTTTTGCAAACAAGGATCAACAAACTTAAGATAAATTAAAAATATGATTGTCTGTGTACTGATTTTGAAAGCTAATAATAATTAAGTACTTTGATGCATTGTATTTCCCAAGGATTACTTATAAAGTATTGTTATAAATATTATCTCATTAAATTTTTAATCATAGGAGAAAAACAGAACATGGTTCTCATTTGAAGATGAAGAATTTAGGGGCAGCCGAGACCGGTTTGGCTCAGTGGATAGAGCATTGGCTTGCGGACTGAAAGGTCCCAGGTTTGATTCCAGTTGGGGGCATGTACCTTGCTTGCGGTCACATCTCCACTGTGGGGCGTGCAGGAGGCGGCTGATCGATGTCTCTCTCTCATCGATGTTTCTGACTTTCTATCTCTCTCTCTTCCTCTCTGTAAAAAAATCAATAAAATATATTTTTAAAAAAAGAATTTAGGTGCATACATTAAATGAATTGACAAGCATCATGCAGCTAATAAACAGCTACAAGTCAACTATATAAGAACCTGAGTCCAGCCTTCATGCTTAGTTTTAAAAAAAGATTCAAATTATTATTGCAATTTTTAATTATTCTTTGATCTTTGATAACATTATTCACATCACACAATGCTATAGTATGAACAAAAAAGCCAAATTCTGAGAATTATCTTATTCCTTAAAAGGAATATTCTTAAAGGTTTTTAATTTTTAAGAAAATGCATTTTCTCACTTTCTTAGTAAGTGTCAGTAGAAGTGTTAAAGCAGTCAAATTTGTCTCCTAAAATAGCCAACCCATGAAATATACCAAGTTCATTAACTGGTACCAAGATTATAGAGTAAAACTGAATCAAAGGTAAGAATTCATTTTTTTTTTTTGTGGAGATTGGTGATATATAAATGTAGTCTCAAAGGATCTTTCTTATTGATTGGTCAAAATGTTACAAATTAGAAATATCGAAACAAAACACTTTTCTAGTTGACTTAAAAAAATTGTTTCTGGCCTGCTCTATTATTTAAACATTAAAACATATAATTGGGTCAATTTTTTAACTTTAAAAAATATATACATTTTAATCGATTTCAAAGAGGGAGAGACAGAGAGAAACATCAATGATGAGAAAAAATTATCCACCAGCTGCCTCCTGCACATCTCATACTGGAGACTGACTCTACAACCCAGGCATGTGCCCTGACAGGGAATGGAAGCATGACTTCCTGGTTCATAGGTCAATGCTGAACCACAGAGCCACACTGCTGGGCAAATGGGTCAATTTTTAAATGTTTTCTTGTGGTAGTAAGTGTTTCTACATAGATGTTATAATATTAGCTATTATTAGTAGCATTCAGTTCAGTAAAATGAAGTTACTATTACTTATCTATTAAGATTTTTTTAAATAAACAAGGTAATGTTTAAAATTTTAAACCCTCATCCAAAGATATATTTTCTGATTGTAAAGAGAAAGAGGAACATTGATGTGAGAGAGACACATCAATCAGTTGCCTCCTACATACACTGTGATAGGGGATTGAACCTGCAAACTAGTGGTTTATGGGATGGTGCTATAGCCAACTGAAGCACTGGCCAGGACAATTTTTTTGTACTTCTCAATTACATTTGCCATTCAATATTATGTTAGTTTCAGGTATTAAATATAGTGATTAGACATTTATAGAAATTACAGAGTTGTCACCCCAATAATCTAGTAATGTTAATGTTTCAGAGAAAAATGCAAGTTAAGAATTTAAAATATCCAACCCTGTAATATGAAGATTTCAGGAAGAAGATAAAAATATTGGACAAAGGGAGAAACCAAGATGGCGGCATAGGTGAACACCAAAACTGCCGCCTTGCACAACAATTTCAAAACTACAACTAAAAGACAGAACAGACATCATTCAGAACCACAGGAAAGCTGGCTGAGTAGAATTCTAGAACTAGAAGGAAAGAGTGGGGCTCACAGAGACTCAGAAGAGCTGCAAAAGTTGAGGTACAGAGACTTGCACATGGAGAGTGGGCAGTGGTGTGCTTGGTCAGCTTCCTCTGGCAGGAGGGAGACAGAGACTCCCAACAGCACTGAAACCCTTTATCCTATTACATTGAACCCCAGTTCCAGGCAAGACTCATACGGGGCAAATCTGAACTGTCATGAAAAGGACTAAGTTGCATGGAAATTTAGGGGAGCTGTAAAAGGGCAGAAGTCTGGGGCACGCACACCAATGCACACAGAATGGATGGACTGCTGATTGTGCTGCTGGCTTTCTCTAGTGGGTGGGAGACAGAGCCTCCTAGATGTGCCACTTCTAACAGCACTGAACCCCAGTTTCAGGTAAGACCTTGAGGACCCAAACTCATACGGGTCCTGGAGCGCAAGGGAACCAGAAAGGCAGAGGTCTAGAGGCACCCTCATGCATGCGCACAGAAAGGACTACAAAAATTACGGAGAAACACTTGAGACCCAGGGACTGTGTAGGGCAGGGCTGACTGGAAGCTAAGGCAGTCCGATAAGCCCTGAGACTCCACCTCATCCAAGCTGAACAGAGAGGCTTTTGTAGTTTTTGCAAGTCTTGCATCATAAGGCTGATTCCAGAACAGAAGTTCCCTGGCATAATGAAAATGTGGAGACAAAGAAACAGATCAGAAATGAAAAAATGGAGGAAAACAAATGACTGGATATAGAGTTCAAAACCACAGATATAAGGTTATTAAAGAATTTCCTAGAGAAGATGGATAAATTTTGTGAGACCCAAGAGGAGATGAAAAAGGACTAACTAGAAATTAAACACACTAACTGAAATAAAAAATATTATACAGATACCTAACAGCACACTAGAAGGCAAGAATCAAGTCAAAATTTGAAATAAAAAGAAGCAGAAAACTCTCAATTGAAAAAGCAAAAAGAAAAAGAATCCAAAAATGTGAAGGTAGTGTAAGGAGCATCTGGGACAACTTTAAGTGTACCAACATCAGAATTGTGGGTGCCAGACGAAGAGAGAGAGCAAAATACTGAAAACCTATTTGAAGAAATAATGAATGAAATCTTCCCCCACCTGGTGAAAGAAATAGACTTACAAGTCCAGGAAGAACACAGAACCCCAAATAAAAGGAATCCAAAGAGGACCACACCAAGACACATCGTAATTAAAATATCAAGAGCAAAAGACAAAGAGAGAATATTAAAAGCAGCAAGATAACAAAAAGTTAATTACCTACAAGGGAACTTCTACACAATTGTCAACTGATTTCTCAACAGAAACTATGCAGGCCAGACAGGAGTGGCAAGAAATATTCAAAGTGATAAACAGTAAAAACCTACACCAAGATTACTCTACCCAGCAAAGCTATCATTTAGAATTAAAAAGTGGATAAAGAGTTTCACAGATAAGAAAAAGCTAAATGAATTCATCACCACCAAACCAGTATTATATGAAATGCTGAAAGGTACTCTTTAAGAAGAGGAAGAAGAAAAAGGTAAAAAATAAAAAATTATGAACAACAAATACATATCTATCAACAAGTGAATCTAAAAATCAAGTGAATTAAAAATCTTTTGAACAGAATAAACTGGTGAATATAATAGAATTAGGAGCATAGAAAGGGAGTGGACTGACAATTTTCAGGGGGAAATTAGTGAGGGGGGTGCAAGAAGAGACCAGACAATAATCATACACCTATGGATGAGGATAATGCGGGAGGAGGTAAAAGTAGAGGGAGGGGTGGGAGCCGGGTGGAGGACAGCTGGCAGGGGATGGTGAAGAGAAACAAATTTAATAATTTGAACAATGAAGATTTATTAAATTTAAAAAATAAAAAAATAATTGGACAACTTGCATAATGGACCTTTCTAATAATAGAAAGGAATGTCACTGTATCTAGTTTAAGTGGCTGACAAAAAGTACAATAGAACACGTTTCCTGATGCTCCAAAAGGCCTGTCCATTCAAGGATCATAAACTAATACATGATGTTTTACTCTAGTTTATTTTGTGAGCTCAATCAATGTGATTTTATTAAAAAAAAAAGCTAAAAAATGAAAGGCAACATTCATATGGCACCTCATATTTGTAGTCCAGTTGATTTTAGGAAACATAAGTTACCAAATATTCACAAGGCAGAGGGCCTTTGACCAGCAAAAGCTTCAATGGATCCTCTACCTTCATACCAGATCTTGCAGTTGTTTGACATGTATATGAGTTTGAATGGCACAAGTCAATGAAAAGCTGTACTTAAAAAACAGTTACATCACAAATATGGAAGAACCATATTTTCAACCACTCCACTAGCTTGACTGTAAATGAGATTTATATTTATGAAGCATTAGTACTGTTGTTTTTAATGACTATCTAAATGTTTTAATCAGAGATTAAGTGGCAATAAAGCATATGAAACTGCAGAAAACATCTGGAAAACTCTCATCAACAGTTTAATTGCAGCATTTTTGAGTCTGCTCATATCAGTTACAGTTATTTCAGATACATTTCAGAATAAGCACATTGTGGACTTTGTCCAATAGAATGAATATCTGCAACAACTGAGGCATACTCATGAACACAGACAAAAGTATGGTGATTACCAAAAAGAAAATGGGGAAATAAAACAGGTTTCAAGGTGGGAGTGGATGGTGGTGGTGGAGAATGATGATAAAGAGAGATGACTTGGTGTGATGTACACACATTACAATATGCAGATGATATATTATAGAATTGTAAACCTGAAAGCTATATACTTTCATTAACCAATGTTACTCCAGTAAATCCAATATTTCTTTAAAAAAAGAAACATACTTGTTATTCAAGATGACTCCATGTTTCCTGCCAACAAATGTGAAAAACTTATTTTCAAATGTAAGAATACTGAGGATAAACATATTATCAAACCATATCTGTCAGGAAGTCCAATTAGAATTCATACTGTACACTCTCATATTACTTCATTTTAAGCATAACTATAATAACTTATTATCCTGCTTATAAAATTCAAGTACCTCTTTATTCCATGTTTGTCTCCCATTTAAAAATGTCCTTACTCAATACATTCATAGTTCTCTCCATTCTATAGCAAACTACTCTTTTCTTGTTATCTCTCACTCTTCTCTACATACACAACCACTGTCTCCAAACACATTTGCACTGTTCCTTCAAGGCCCTTCTATGCATTCACTTGCCTTTGGTAGGGAAATCCACATCAGCTCTTATAGATTCAATTAACCAATTCAAATAGCATTTTCTTCACAAAGCACTCATTCCTGATATTTGCAGCTGAATGTAGTTTCTTCCTTCTCTAAATTCCCATAGCATTTTACAAATCACAACTCTAAAATTGATAAAGCAGGAAAAGATGGTGAATATTTTTCCTGTATTCTTTCCTGTTCATTTTTATTAGAGTTCACATAAGCTTTTAATATCAAATCTTATTTTGATATTCTAGAAAATTTTGATATTATGCATTGTATTTACAGAATGTTAAACTATTTTTAAATAAAAATAATGTTAACATTGGTAAAATCATGTCAGGTTGTCACTCAATTAACATTAACTAAATATTAGTAACTGCTAAAATATAATATTTACTAGCTATCATGAAATAGTTTCATCTTTGCAACCCTATGAGATATAGATTTGTATTAGAAAGTAACAGATGTATTTTACCAAGCAGAGAGAAAAACTGAGACTTAGAGAAATGAAGAAATCCAATCAAGTTCCCAAAAGTAGTGAGAGCTAGAGAGGCTTTCTTGTTCTCACTTAATTCTTCATAGTTAACCATTTTACAAAACTGCCTAACCTTATTATTAGGTTTTGGTGGTACAGTCTTGATAAATATTATGGGTTCTGACATCAGAACCAGAAAAAAAAAGAAATAACCAGAAATAATTCCCTAAACTAATAAATGCTACCATTAAGGGATATACTTGGAGATACTAGAGCATAATTCTTGGACAGCTAATCTACCATAGAAGTGATAAACATTTCACCTATTTTGACAGTGAAGGCATGTGGGTAGAGAAGGCAGTGTGGCAATATTTTACAGTAGAAAATTCCTAAACTCACATAAAAAATGTTAAACATTTTAGACTAAAATATCTTTAAGAGGAATGGTCATGTTTCTACTTCAGAATCTTTGGCTTTTTGAACTCATCATGAAACATAGATAAAATATTTTGTTGATTGGGGTGATAGAAGAAGCGATGAATAAATGAATCATTGGACAAGAGAGAAAGACTACCTATAGACAATATCTTTGCAAAGAATATCCAAGAACATCAGAGAATGTACGGTATACATGAGGCATACTCATGAACACAGACATGTTCTCTCAGTATGTCTCACATATTTAACTTGACCATCTACAGGTTGAGGAACGAAAAGCATTCTTGTATTTTCAACAAAACCATTTTTTCCATATTCAATTAACCATTTAATACCAAAAAAAGAAGAAAAAGAAAAGAAAGAAAGAAAAGAGAAAAATTTTAAAAGTCATTAAATTCTAGGAATATTGCCAAAACCGGTTTGGCTCAGTGGATAGAGTGTCAGCCTGTGGACTAAAGGGCCCCAGGTTCGATTCCAGTCAAGGGCATATATCTTGGTAGCGGGCACGTCCCCAGTAGGGAACGTGCAAAAGGCAGCTGATCAATGTCACTCTCTCATCGATGTTTCTGACTTTCTGTCCCTCTCCCTTCCTCTCTGTAAAAAGATAAATAAAATATATATTTTTTTAAAATTCTAGGAATATTGTCTAATTTTCACTTCCTGTTTAGTTTGTAATTACATAAAATGAAGGTATAGCACTGCCATCCATACTTTGCAATCAAGTGCCAAATACAGGAATATAATTCCATTTTAGTGGGAATATTTTTTATTATTCACCTTATTTAAAAAACTATCACTCTTTTATTAAGCATGCTCTATATTAAGCTAAGGAAGGATAACCTCTGGGCTAATATTTTTGTAGATGAAAGAGACATCATGTAACATTTACTAGTTTGTCATCAACTACTCCTAGCTAACATAAAACACATTGATTACACTTTATCTTTAACATTGGATGGGCATTCTTGTCTCATTGTTTCCTAGCATTTGCATAGTTTGGATATTAACTATGGATAAAACTACTAGAGAAAACAATTTCTAATATTAATGGTACATTTCATATAAGAAGTATAGTGGAAATACTCCAGATTATTGTATTTTACAGAATTTTACATGATCCGCCCAAAGCAAATATTTCCTTGATATCATTATTTTTAAGAAGTATAATGTTATTTTTATGAAAAATAATCTCAAAAATCAGTTCAGGTCAAACTATACTCTCTGTGACTAGGACTGCCTCATTATTAAAGGACATAAAGTCAGTGTGACTCAGTGGTTGAGCATCAACTTATGAACCAGGAGGTCACAGTTCTATTCTAAGTAAGGGTATTTTCCCAGATTGCAGGCTTGATCCCCAGTATGGGGCATGCAGGAGGCAGCTGATCAATGATTCTTTCTCATTACTGATGTTTCTATCTTTCTCTCTATCTTCCTCTTTGAAAACAATAATAAATAAATAATATCAAAAGGAATCACTGAATAAATTGTTTCATTACAATAACACTACTCAATGTCATGAACAGTTTAATGAGTAATAAAATATAGCTTTTATCAATAGCATGATATAGGAAATAATTTACTATAAAAGTGTATGCATACATACAACACAAAACAGGTTTTTATATATAATGTTTAGTGACTTATTAAACTTAAAAAATGCTGAAATGCAATATAACTTAAAAAATTGGTTCTCCAGATAAAATTTCAAGAGTGTAAGGTTATCCTCAAAATACACTAAAAACTGACTATTATGAGTGAAAGTACAGCTTTAACTCTTTAGAATAGGAAAGAAGTTTTGCACACAGGCAGATATCCACACAGATTACTTAACAAATATAGAGGTTTCATTTTATTACATAACATGCATCTTTATAATGGATGACTAGTTTGTTTACTAAATAAAGCTTACTTGTTTCAAACCTAATATTACCTGAGGAAAAGTATTTGAAGTAGGACCTTATATACAAATTATTATAGAGAAACTGCATCATGAAGTATTACAAAACAAAAGCGATAAAGCTTTGGTAAAACCAGAGCAAGTAATTGGAAAATAGCTCTGCAAGTGCATGATAACGGATTTATTGAAAATATGCATGCTAACAAGTTGTCATAAGTCAGCAACAACAAAATGAATAGAGAACAAACACCCACAATGTACAAAGCCTATTAATGCTTCTTTTATTAAAGACAACAACTGTCAATGATATTTACATTTTAAAATGACTACACATAAAGAATTGAAAATAAATACGTCTAATTCAGGCAACAACTAAAACTAGATGCCAAATTGGACATTTTTACACTTACAGGATGTTGTGGAATTTTAAAACCTGTTTTAAGGAAAATAAAATATGAAAAGTAAAAGTTATTTTTCAGAAAGATAAATATTACCAATTTCAATTCAAAATTAGCTTTATATTCTTTCATCTTTTTAGTTGTGCTAACCAATATAGGTTATACAAGTCACTGTTTCAGTATCTACTGTGGTTATTAAGGTCTTATTAACTCTGTTTTATACAACTAAAATAATTTTCAGCTGCAAGTCCCAAGAGAAGATCTGGCCCTGACTCTGCATGAAACTGGTCTGTTCTTAACTACACCATTGTTAATTGTACTACATTATAAATCAGAACAAGCCCATTCTATTCTTGGCTCACCATTCTGGGTCAGTTTCCTCATTTGTAAATTAAAGTATCAAACCAACAACAGAACTCTATAATTTAATAATTCTAAATAATCTAATACTACTGATACTATTACTTATTTTGAGAGATTACTGGATCAGAAATACAAATTGTCAATATATAAATGTGCATATGTTTTACACAATCAGACCAGTTGCAGCTCTCCTCATATATAATCATATTATTTATTGCTGAAATAAGCAGTTATTCCTATTATCGTATCATGTAATTAAAAATACATCTACATTTTCCTTTATATATTTTTCAAATCATAGAAAGCTGTTTCATGGTCTTCTTTTGAACTTCACTAGAATAAACAATCATATAGTAGTAAAATCTTATATCAAGCTTCAATTTTAATTTCTCTGGGAGAGGGTCTTTTATTAACACATTCTGACTCATAAAATTTCTGGAATTTTATGGTGGTCAGTATGTGTCATAGCAACCAGTAGTTCCACCATGAAGTCTATTTGCATATTCCCCTTTTATTATATAGAGTTATATAGGATATTAAATTATATATGGTCATCATTACATATCAAATTTATCTTACTTAATATTCCTCTGTGATATAGTATATAACATATGTTATCTAGACTAATAAAAATGAAACATGCAAATTGACCATACCTCCACTGAGCCTATAAGCAATGCCCACTAGCCAATCAGGAGCAAGTATGCAAATTAACCCAACCAAGATGCTAATTGACTGCCACACCCTCAAAGATGGTGGTACCCACAGCCACAAGATGGTGGTGCCCAGTCCCCTCAGCCTATCCGAGGCAGCAGGCATGTCCGGCCACCCTGCAAGCCTGCCTCTGCAGTCCTCTAGTTCCCTCAGCCCCAGCCACCAAGGGCCGGCCCAAGATGCAGGCAAGCTTCAGATGGTGGCTGCCCAAGGCTCAGGTAACCAGTGCCAGCTCAGGCTTGCGCTTCTAGCAATGACAGCAGCAAAAGTGTGATGGGGAGTCACCTTACCCTGATTGCCAGGTCACTTCCTGCTCCTGAGGGCTCCTGGCTGTAAGAGAGGGCAGGCCAGGCTGAGGGATCCCACTCTTCAGTGCATGAATTTGCATGCACCAGGCTTCTAGTTATAAAAATAAAAAGGTAACCTCCTACAAGTTTGGAAGAGCTAATTTAGAAACTAATAAGATTTGATGATTCCATGTGAAAGCCAAACTGATGATATTATATAGGAAGCAAAATCAAGATTCTAACATATCTCCATATATCAAATGTCATCCCAAGAAAAGTATTCTTGATTATGTACTGAGGTTTTTTTATTGACTTTTAGAGAGAGTAGAAGAAAAAAGGAGTGAGAAACAATGATGTGTGAGAGAGAAACTTCGATCAGCTTCCTCCTGCATACACCCTGACCTGGGATGCAGTCTGAAATCCCAGCATATGCCCTGAATGGGAATCAAACCAGCAACCTTTTGGTGAAGGACATGATGTCCAACCAACTGAGACACACTGGCCAGTGCTGATTTATTTATTTATTTATTTACAAAGTGAAATTTCCAGGAATTTTCATTATTTAAATGTTCAAAATAGGTGAACTATCGTCACCTGATATTGCAAGGCAAATGAGAATATTTGTTCCCATTTTCTGACAACTTCTAGGTGATCTTTTTCTGAGTCTACCTTAGAATCAATCAAACTTTCTACTGTGTACTCTGCTGCTGAAGACCTGGGTATCACATGGGCACAATACACTTTCATCCAGCCTCCATTTCTCTGTCTGCTGATATATCATTCAACCATGGATTTTTCAAGTAATACTATGAAGTTTCAGCTTTAAGCCTTTTGTTTCCTATGAAAATCTGTCATCTTTTAAAGTTTGGTTGGTGAGACCTAAGTCTTCACTTTTTAAAATGTTTCACGTCCATCTAATATGCTAGGTTGCATGTAAATATGCAGATTCTAATCCATGTAGGAGTGAAGTTGAAGAATGCAGATATCAATGTACTTTAGGTGATTTTCATTACCTTTTGAATTTGGGCATAGGAGTGAGCTCTGCTAGACAACCTGCTTAGGTTTGAAAAAATAATATGTCACACTGGCTTTAAAATGGTACAGAGTAAAAAACAGAATGACTGAACCCTAAAGGTCAGTGTAGTATTTTATATGAGTAAAACATATAGCTTCTTGATAGTTTTTCTAATCTGATTGTAACACATGCAATTTCTTACTAAAGCTTAAAGGGTCTGAATAGAGACCTATTATATGTGTAAATCAATAGCCTGAACATACTTTTTTTTCTCTTATCTGATTGAAAACTGTTACAAAAAGATAACAGTGTATTTGTAATATATATTATCTTAAAAGTGATGCTTCCTAGCCCAGTGGAAGAGGTGGCCAGAATAATAAGGGTTTCAGCCAGGAATGAAAAGAGGGATGTCTGCTGATTTGTTGGTGTGGATAGTGCTAAAAACACACAAAAAGGAAAGATCAATATCTCCAACAGTTGCCTCAGTGCAAATAAGAAGGTAATAAATGGAAAAGAAAAACTCTAATTAATATAATTTATATAAGTGTTTTTATTTTAAAGGTTTTCAAAGTTCTCTAAATTGGTGCTTAATTTTATTTTTTTCCATTCTTTACTCCCAACCTTTCTTAAAGAAGAGCTACAGTGTGGCAAAGTACTGAGTTCTTAACTTTCTCTACCTTTGTGTTTATAAATATTCATAAATAAAATGATTAAAAAGAAAATGTAGCTCACACTTGTTTCCCATTCCATTATAAAACTTCTAAATATAACTCACAGTAAAACCATGTCTAAAACTCACTGCTGACCAATTATTTTTTTCATTTTTCAAGAAAATTAGCAATTGCTGCATAACTTACTTTTTGACTTCTGTTACATATATTTTTTAAACAAAACTCTTGATCCTCTATCTCTAATCATTTCTATCTAGCTTGCTTGCTGAATCTCTCTTCTATTACCATATTTGTCTATTTAAGCATTATTCCCCAAGTATTAGCCTTTGCACTCTTATCAAAATCTCTGATAATTTGGTCTTCTAGCTCATGTTTTCCAGCAGCACTTTTATGTCAGTGATTCCCAATCCTGTATCTCCATTCATGTCCTGTGTCCTGAGCACTAGGACCACATTTTCAGATGGGGTCTCCTACTCTTTATCTACCACTGGTTAATAAGTGCTGCCAATTTTCTTCTTAACTCTTATGTCTCACCTGTATAGACTTCTTTTCATCCTACTGTCAGAGTTCTATTCCTCACATTACCTCTCACCTTAATTACTTCAGTCTAACTGCTCTCGCTCTCTCCTCTCTTACTTCTATTCATTCTGTGTGTGTTATCAGAGTCATCCTTCTAAAGCACAGGTATGAGGACATCTTAGAAATATATCTTACGATTTTCAGGGACTAAGTATGATAATGCACAAACACTAGTCTGGACTACCAGGTTCTGTAAAATCTGACTCCTATTTCTCTTTTCAGTTTACTTTCTCCATCTCTCTCCTCCCCTCTACTTTTTCCAAACTTCCCTTCCAATCATTGATGTGCTCATTTTTTTTTTCATAATAACGGTATTGTGTGACTCACTTTAGAAGTCATCTCATAGTGAAAATGGGGTAAAATAGATCTAACTCAGAACATTACTAAAAATAAATAATAAATATTAATTTCTGAGATAACTTAGTTAAGTTTTAGTTTCAAGGGAATGGAAAACCTAAAGGAATTTTCAAATGTTTCCAAAATCCTTAAAAAATAAATTGTTAAATATGACCACATTTAAGTTAGAACAGTTTTTTAATATTCTGTATGTTTATTTGTACATACTATTAGAAGAACACAAGCATGGCATTTATAAAAATACATATTTGCATCATCTGTGGAATTTTTAGTGTGCATTTAACTTTTATGCAGAGTATGGATTATTTTTATTAAGAGAACACATGCTAGGGTTACACAAAAAGAGTAAGAAGAAAACCAGAGATAAAATTCAGATATATTGACTTAAAGTCAAATGCTTTTTATCAATGTTATTCTATTAATACTTCAAAATAATTACTGAAAAAGTCCTGTTTCATTCATCTCTTAAAATAGAGTATCCCTTCATTGTAAGGAATCTTTTAATTTAGAAATATTTAAAATATATTTAAAATACATTTTAAAATAATTGTATTTAAAACAATTTGCTTAAATTAGTATGTTTTTTTTTGCAGCAGCAGCGTTTGAAGCACTTGACCAATTACCATGTTTCAAATAAATATTTCTAAAATAAGAGAATTAAATATAGAAGGAAATATTTTCAACAGCCACAGGCCGCTTACTCCAAATACAGAGAAATGTAAATAAGTACATCAAGAGCCATAACATGATTTTCACTAAAACATTATAGTGGGAATATGCCCTATAGAGTTGTTTCCAGATAATTCATTTCATCTATAATGAGAACCAAAGGGGCAAATTTGCAAGCACTAAAGTCACATAAATGGTACTGCCAATTACCAGTGCCATCACAACATGCTTCTTCCTTCTGACAAAATAGTGAGTGAAATTACAATAAGCACAGTCTAGAGACATATAGAAACTACCAAAGAAGTAGTTTGCGTAATCTTGGTAATTATGTCTTAAGTGCATTCCTTTCAACAGTTCCATTTGGAGAGGGTTTTTTTTTTCTTTTTTGAATACTGTTAAAGGAAAATGCTATATTTTAGCTTACAGGTATGGGTGTTTCATTGGTGGAAGTCTTTCCTTCACAACATTAAAGAAGCCCTGTCTGATGTGGCTCAGTTGGTGGGGTATTGTCTGGTCAGGGCACATGCCTGGGTTGTGGGCTCAGTCTCTGCAACGGGATGTGCAGGAGGCAGAGAATCAATGTTCCACACACACAC
>PVJN01026342.1:0-27880 GCA_004026805.1 Lasiurus borealis | reverse complement strand
TCCCTTCCAACTAAATTCTCATTAATAGAGGTCCTTTCAGTGGATTCCATCACATAAAATGACCAACATTTCTTCAGTCTGTATTGTGGGCTGAGGTTACAAAGTGTTTAATGAACCTGAAAATTTCGCACAGAGCAAGGAGAAAGATTTGGCTCGCAAACACTCCCACTGAGCAATAGAAAAATGAATCTTTTTTTTTTCACCAGAGAAGCACATTCTCAAATCCTAGAACCACATTTTGATAATAAATGCAGAGAACAAGAATTTATGTAAATTCTAGGAATGGCCATATCTTCATCTAAAACTGCTAAGACTCAAAATAATAACAAAGTGATAGAAGAAGAATACTAGAATTTGATATCATTCCAGGTATCAATTATTTGCACTAATGGTGGGGAGCACTGGTGCAGAAATTGAAAACTAGAAATAATCCAATAAATATCCTATTTTAAGTCTATGCCAAGTTGAAAGTAAATCCTACGTTAATATAAAAAACTCAAACATTCAATTATCATTGTGTAGAGTTTTATTTTTCTTACACAATGGTCAATGATCAGATAACTATACCAAATTAATGACAGGAGAAGATAAAAATCTGGAAAATCAGAATATAATAAACTTCATCTATTCACCAGCTAATGTAACAAATGCACCCCTGACCACAGAGGGCATACCTTGTTTTCAGTTCAAATTTTTTGAACTTCAGACCAAATGCCATGCATTCAGCTTGATATGCCATCCTTAAACTTACAATGTTCTAGTTGAAATATTTAGAATCACTCCTATGTCTTAAAATGAAAGGAAGTTCAGGTCCATATGTTTCTGATTCATTTACACTGATTCATCAAAATGGAATTTTTCTGTATTGTGGTACTTTATACACAAAGAATCCTCAAATTACATTTATGAGCCAATTCATGTGTCAGACTGCAATTGTGCTTAATTGTATTCCAGTGGACACGCTTTAACTGGATGATACAGATTACTATATAAAATTAGTATGTTTTTCTCTTGAAAGGTAAAGAGAGTGCCACACTTTGTCAAAAGCAAAAGAAGACTGATTTGGGGGAGTAAGTGACATGTTAAGGTGACCAAAAGTCAATCAGTAAAAGGGAAGCAAGTAAAATGACAACTATAAAAAATAAGCTAAAACACTATAAAAATAAATACTTTACACAGTAAGGTAGATGGTTATGGTTCCAATTTTCCAGTTTCCTTTTATTATGTATAGCTGCCTTTAAAATTTTTGAAGAAAATTTGTATATATCCAACAACCAGGGACTCAATTCTTATTCTGATTATTCATATATTTAATTTTGAAATTGTTGTACCCTTTACAATCTCCATTTTCATTAATTTAAATATGCATGCATGTTCTTTATTTAGCATAAAGTACAGTCAAATATGAAATAATTCTATCACTCTCAAAGAAATCTTAGCAAAGTTGTCAAAATCCACATGATATTATACTATCTAATGGGTTGTCTGCTTTATTAGATCTATTCAGGTAAGAAGTAATTTGACAACTGCATTTTTAATTTTTTTTCCTTTTTCTGATTGGAAATGTAAAATAAGCACTTAGTGAAACATAAGAATAACAAAAGCACAAATGAACAGAAATGGAAATATCTTTGCAGTTCTACTTGATCCCAATGCCAAAAGATAAACATTTCCTCCAATTTGATAAGGTTAAATATGAATGCTCATGACTGTTTACAAGAGGTCAGATTTCTACAAGTGCAATATATCCTATACAATAAAAAGGTAATATGCAAATTGACCATCACTCCAACACACAAGATGGCCGCCCCCAGGTGGACTCAAGATGGCCATCACGAGATGGCCCACAGCAGAGGGCAGTTGGGAGAGACTAGGCCTGCAAGGAAGGGCAGTTGGTGGTGATCAGGCCTAGCTGGAGGGAGTTAGGGGTGACTGGGCCAGCAGAGAAGGGCAATTAGAGGGGACCTAGGCCTGCAGTGGATGGCAGTTGGGGGGACCAGGTCTGCAAGGGAGGGCAATTGGGGGTGACTAGGCCAGCAGAGGAGGGCAGTTAGGGTGACCAGGCCAGCAGGGGAGGGCTGTTAGGGGCAATTGGGCCAGTAGAGGAGCAGTTAAGCATCGATCAGGTTGGCAGGTAAGTGTTTAGGGAGTGATCAGGTTAGCAGGCAGAAGCTGTTAGGGGCATTCAGGCAGGCAGATAGGCAAGCGGTTGGGAGCCAGCAGTCCTGGATTGTGAGAGTGATGTCTGACTGCCAGTTTAGGCCCAATCCTGGTAAGTCCCTTATTGGAGAGGGTGCAGGCTGGGCTGAAGTAAAACCCCCACTATGTGCTCAAATTTTGTGTACTGGGCCTCTAGTGTGTGTGTGTGTGTGTGTGTGTGTGTGTGTGTGTATCCCTAAATTCCTTCAATCATGCAGTGTGATATACATTAAATGTAGTGACTATACAGCATTTTCTGTTTCTTGATAAACAATAAATATAGGTCTATATGTACAGACCATGTATGCATATAAATAAACAGAAAATGATTATTTTCTATATATATACACACTTACTTTTATATATATTCATGCACCTGTTTGATATAAATAAGCATTTAAATGAAATCAGATCCTTACTTAATCAGACATTGTCCCAAACTGCTTCTCTCAGATGTTTCATGCCTGTATCCTATATAAATATTCTGAGCAGAAGTGTATAACTGGTTTCATATGCTATTTGTAACAGGGTATCCTATATAATAAAAACCTAATATTCTAAGTGTCCAGTCATCCAGTTGGCTATTTAATCAAAGTGTAATATGCTAAGGCCACTTAATTGCTCTTTGAGATGTGCACTGACCAACAGGGGGCAGATAGTTGATTGGTCGACCAGTCACTATGATGTGTACTGACAATCAAGGGGCAGACAGTTGACTGGTCAACCAGTGGCTATGATATGCACTGACCACCAGGGGGCAGACGCTCTAACCCATAAGTTAGCTTGCTATGGGATCCAGCTGATCAGGACTGAGCAAGTAAGGCCAGATATGCCTTGGAGCCCTCCTGTGGTCCCTCCCAGGCTGCCCAACCTCCCATGTCCCTCACCGGCCCTGATCGTGCACCACTGGTGTCTCTCAGCATGGCCTTGCCCTCTTGTAATCTGGGACCCCTCGGGGGATGTCCAAGAACAGGTTTCAGCCCAACAGTGGAATGACTAGTTGCTATGATGCATACTTACCACCAGGGGGCAGACGCTCAACACAGGAGCTGCACCCTGGTGGTCAGTATGCTCCCTCTGTGGGCTCCCACTCAGCCATAAGCTGGGCTCATGCTGGCAAGTGCATTGATGGTGGTGGGAGTCTCTCCTGTCTCCACAGTAGTGCTAAGAATGTCTGGCTGAGGGCTTAGGCCTGCTCCCACAGGCTGGGCTGAGGGATCCTCCCAAGTGCACTAATTTCATGGACCAGGCCTCTAATTTAAATATATTAGATAAAAATTCAAAAACAATACAAAATTAAATATTTTTTCCTTACTCTCTGGGACTTACAGTTCTCTTATGCAGGAATATTGCATGTGTGTATGTGGTGTGTGTGTGTGTGTGTGTGTGTGTGTGTGTGTGTGTGTTTATGTGCGCATGTGTGTGACTGTGTAAGTAAATACATGTGCATCTGTGTGCAAGGCCAATTGTATAAAACATTGATATGTGGTATGCTATTTCTTTCCAAAATAGTTCTATTAGCAGACATGTCATGATATTTTTGGACTATAAATATAAGGCACTATTTAATGGATGACAAAGAAAATCTTGCCCCAGTATTTACTGTAATATCTATTGGGATACACTGATTTATAAATGTACTTTGTATAAACAGCCTCAAACCCTAGAAATTCTGGACCTTCCTTGTCAGTCCCTATATTGGTTAAATAAATCTCATCAAATTTTCAGTTGCTCACCCTTTATTTTTTAAATACCAAGAATATAGAAATAAATATGCCACATTTCCTACAGATAAGAAAGATAATGCCTCTTGGGAAGATAGATAGGTGAATAGACAATATAGCTTAATAAATATCAGGATAGAGGAAAAAGCAGGGGCTATGGGATCACAAAGATGGTGCATTCACTCAGATTAGAAATGTAGGGGTTAAATGAAGACTTATCAAAGGAGGTATAATGATTGAACTAATTCTTGCATTCCACACAGAAACATGTGCAAAAATACAAACATAAAGAAAATATTATACATTAAAAGTATAATTTGCCATAGGTTAGCAAGATCAGGACTGAAACCAGCTCATGCAAGGGTCTTTCATACCATGCTAAAGTGATTGGTTTCTTTTCTTTTTTTTTTTTTTTTCATTCTAAAGACAGCTAAACTAGGCTCTTCTCTGCATGTTTTCAACACCAAGAAAAATAGCGTGGGAATTTTCATATGATGGTACCAGGTTTCAAGAAGGTTTATAAATCATCCAGCATTGCTTCCATCAAAGAAAGTCATAAAGCCAGCTGAGATTCAATGGGTGAGAAAATTGACCTCACTTTTTGATGGGAAGAACTGCAAAAAAAGTTTAGCCATTTGTATTCTGCCACAGTGGAGGCAAAAGGGAAAAAAATAAATCAAATTACTGCTTAGGACTTTATGAATGGGCACTGATACTTTATATTGAGGAGGTAGAGCTTAACATGAGAAAAGTGGATTTGGGGCAAAGATAATAAGGTGAGATATATATATATATATATATATATATATATATATATATATATATATATATATATATATATATATTTCAAGAGCTCTACAGAGTTAGATATATAAATCTAGAGCATGGAAGAGGCTTCTGGACTGGAGATATAGATTAGAAAGCATCAATTTACTAGTGGTGGAGGTGTAGTTGAAACTACAGGGCCGAATAAACTGCCCACAGAGATTGTATAGATTAAGAAGGAAATAAGTTAAATGTGGGATTTGGGTAACACTAGTGTTTGAAGGGTAGGTAGAAGAAGAGGATCCAAATAAGGAGAGAGGATAAATGAAAAGTAAAAAGAAAATCTGCCAAATAAATACAGTATATTGTTTTTAAGAAGGCAAGTGTAGACAACAATTCCAAATCCTATAGAGTGGTTAAAGTAAAATAAAACCTAAAATGTACTCATTAGTTTAATAACTAGGAAGAGGGAACATGGTTATTCCTGAAACCATTCCTCACTGTATTCTAGAGTTTTCCCAAAGATAATATGGTCTAATTCTATGATACACAGAAGTTATGGAAACAGAAAATGAGGAAAGGGGGTAATGTTAGAAAACCGTGGAAAATATCTCTTATTTTGTTGCCAATTTATCCCAAATGCAGCCTCATTTAGAGGAACTGCATGGCTATACAGCAAGGCTAAAGCCTAAAGCAAAACTTGTCTTTCTAGCCAGAACTTGGGGCAAATGGCACTTGGAAGCTGTAAAGGAGCTGAAATAGGAGATCCCCTAAAACTATGTAGGAACTGGCATACAACCCAAGTTCACTCCAGCTGCATATGAAAAGAACAGACTTAGAGAAATACTGAAGAAACTATGAGAACCAAAATATGACATAAACCATCACTCATGCCTCAGAGTCATTTTTTTTAGTATCTTTTTATTATTGTTTTGAAAGATGAAGAGAGATAGAAACATCAATGATGAGCGAGAATAATTGATCGGTTGCTTCCTCCATGGCCCACACTGGTGACTGACCCCGCAACCCAGGCATGCACCCAAACTGGAAATCAAACTGTGACCCGTTGGTTCATAGATCAAGGCTCAAACACTGCATGAACCCAGCCAGGCCAGAGTAACTTTGAAGTGCACATGTGCTGATCAGACTCAAACAGCAGAGTAAACACTTGAAAAAAAATGAACTGACATTGAAACCACCATTCATAGAAAGCAAGACAGAACTTGCAATTGGAACATAACTGGAAATTAGAGAATAAAATATCAAAATCAACATACTTCACAGGATTTTAATGGATGCATAATATTATAACATAATATTAATAATTTATAGAATATAATCCAAAACTACTTTATATATATATATATTTTTTAAATTTACGTTCTTTACAGTTTAATGCATTACAGAAGTCTGCTTTTTCCCTCATTAACCTCTCCATGGCCACCCCCAAACCCCAGCACATGTCCTTATACCGTCCCACATCTGTATCCATTGGTTATGCTCATATGCATGCATACAAGTCTTTGGTTGGTCTCTTACCCCTCAGCCCTGCCTTTCCTCATGGTTAGACAGTCTATTCAATGCTTCTGTACTCTGGTTTTGTTTTTGTTCATCAGTTTGTTGATCACATATTGTACTAGAGGCCCAGCGCAAGAAATTCATGCATGGGAGGGGGAGGAGATGTTCCTCAACCCAGCCTGCACCCTCTCCAATCTGGGACCCCTTGAGGGATGTCCAGCTGATCGTTTAGGCCTATTCCTGGTGGGATCGGGCCTAAACGGGCAGTCGGACATCCCTCTCACAATCTAGGATTGCTAGCTTCCAACTGCTCACCTACAGCCTGCAGGTTGCTCTTAACTGCTTCTGCTTGCCAGCCTGATCCCCTAACCACTTCCCTGCCAGCTTGATTGATGCCAAACTGCTTCACTGACAGCCTGTTTGCCCCTAACTGCACTCCCCTGCAAGCCTGGTCACTCTTAATTGCCCTTCACTGCAGGTCTGGTCATCCCCAACTTCCATCCTCTGCCACCTGGTCACTCCTAACTGCCTGCCCCTGAGGCTTGATCACCTTCAACAGCCCTCCCTTGCAGGCCTGGTCCCTCCCAACTGCCTTCCTGTGCTGGCCTGATTGCCCACAACTGCTTTCCCGTGCAAGCTTGGTCCCTCCCAATTGCCCCCCTCCCTTGCTGGCCATTTTGTGGTGGCCATCTTGTGTCCACATGGGGGCAGGATCTTTGACCAAATGTGGGCAACCATCTTGTGTGTTGGATGGATGGTCAATCTGCATATTACTCTTTTATTAGATAGGATAGAGGCCTGGTGCATGTGTGGAGGCCAGCTGGTTTGCTCTGAAGGGAGAACTGGATCAGGGTGGGGGTTCCCTTGGGGCATGGGGGCGCCATGGCTGAGGGGCCTGTGGTGATTTGCAAGCCGATGTCTTCTGGTGACCCAAGCAGAGGCCCTGGTATCTGGGATTTATTTATCTTCTATAATTGAACGTTTGTAGCCTGGAGTAGAGCCAAGCCTCCTGCTCGCTCTGTGGCAGCAGCCATTTCTGTTGGAATTTATTTATCTTCTATAATTGAAGCTTCATAGCCTTAAGCAGAGGCCACATAGTCCAGGGCTGCAGAAGCTTGACTTCCTCAATCTGAGGAGGCAACCCTAGCCTCCTGCTCTCTCCAGTGCCATGGCTGCCGCCATTTTCATTGGGATTTATTTAACTTCTATAATTAAAATTTGTAGCCTTGAGTGGAGGCCTGGGCATGCCAGGGTGTGTGGAAAGTTTCGCTTCCTCCATTACCGGGGAACCCCAAGCCTCCCTCCTGTTCACTCAGTGACCACAGCCATCGAGGTTGGGGTTAATTTGCATACTCACTCTTGATTGGCTGGTGGATGTAATGGTTAATTTGCATATTACTCTTAGATAGGATTCCACAAATGAGTGAGATCATGTCATATTTATCTTTCTATGACTGGCTTATTTCCCTTAGCATAATGCTTTCCACTTCCATTCATGCTGTTTCAAACGGTAAGAATTCATTCTTTTTTACAGCAGCATAGTATTCCAGTGTGTAGATTTATCACAATTTTCTAATTCATTCATCTGCTGATGGGCACCTAGGCTATTGCCAAATCCTAGCTATTGTAAACCATGCATCTATGAACAGTATTTCATATAATACTGGTTTGGAGTTGATGAACTCCTTCAGCATTTTCTTATCTGTGAAGCTCTTTATCTGCCCTTCAATTCTGAATGATAGCTTTGCTGGATAGAGTATTCTTGGTTGTAGGTTCTTGCTATTCATCACGTTGAATATTTCTTGCCACTCCCATCTGGCCTGCATCATTTCTGGTGAGAAATCAGCTGACAGTCGTATGGGTGCTCCCTTGTAGGTAATTTACTGTTTTTCTCTTGCTGGTTTTAATATTCTCTCTTTGTCTTTTGCTCTTGGTATTTTAATTATGATGTGTCTTGGTGTGGTTCTCTTTGGATTCCTTTTATATGGGGTTCTGTGTGCTTCCTGGACTTGTAAGTCTATTTCTTTTACCAGATGTGGGAAGTTTTCAGTCATTATTTCTTTAAATAGGTTTTCAGTATCTTGCTCTCTCTCTTCTTCTGGCACTGCCACAATTCTGATGTTGGTACGCTTGAAGCTGCCCCAGAGGCTCCTTACATTATCTTCACATTTTTGGATTATTTTCTTTTCTTGCTTTTCCAGTGGAGTGTTTTCTGATTCTTTATATTTCAAATTTTTGACTTGATTCTTGCCTTCTCTAGTCTGCTGTTAGGTCGCTGTATAATATTTTTTTTATTTCAGCCAGTGTATGTTTAATTTCTAGTTGGTCCTTTTTCATCTCTAGTTGGATCTTTTTCATCTCTAGTTGGTTCTTTTTCATCTCCTCTTGGGTCTTGCTAACTTTATCCAACTTTTCTAGGATATTCTTGAAAAACCTCATAAGCGTGGTTTTGAACTCTATCCAGTCATTTGTTTTCTGCCATCTCTTTTGTTTGTGATCCCTTCCCTTGTCTCGGCATTTTCACTCTGCTGGGAGAACTTCTGTGTTGCATTCAGCCTTATGATGCCAGACTTGCAAAACTGCATACGCCTCTCTGTTGAGCTTGGGATGGGTGGAGTCTCAGGGTTTAAGGGACCACCTTGCCTTCCATTCGGCCCCACCCTCCATGGCCCCTGAGTCTCACATGACTAGGTAATCGCTGGATCAGTCCTTGTGCACAGACACACATGCACACTCTTTCTCGCGGTGCCTCTAGACTGCTGCTCCTTCAGCTCCCCTGCGCTCCGGGACCACAGGAGTATGGATCTTCAGGGTTTAGCCTGAAACCAGGGTTTAGTGGTGTTATAAGTGATGCAGCTCGGAGGGTCTGTCTCCTGCCCACTCGTGAAAGCCAGTGGCACAATCTGCATTTGGTCCACCGTGTACAGTGACCTGCATGCCATCAGACCTCTGATCCTCTGCGACTCCCATAAATCTCCATGCACTTCTCCCTTTTCACAGTCCAAACTCCCCCTATATGAGTTTTAGCTGGATCTGGGGTTTAGCATTGTAGGATAAGGGGTTCAATGCCTTTGAGAGTTTCGCTCTTCATCCCACCAGAGAAAGCCAGCCAGGTACTCCAGTACCCACTCTCTCCATGTGTGGTCTCTGTACCTCAGCTTTTTGCAGCTCCTCTGGGTCTTGGTGAGCCCCTCTCTTTCCTTCTAGTTGTAGAATTTCCACTCAGCCAGCTTTCCTGTGGTTCTGGATAATGTCTGTTCTGTCTTTTATTTGTAGTTTTGAAATTGTTGTGCGAGGCAGCAGTGTAGGTGTTTACCTATGCTGCCATCTTGGATTCTTCCACCCTTCATCTTTTTTCAATTTTACCTTTTGAATTATTAGATTTTTATTTTCAATTAGTATTATTACTACTACTATTTTACATTTTTTAAAAATGTGTCATTTTATTTTCTCTCTCTCTCTCTCTCTCTCTTTTTTTTTTTTTTACTTTGGGATTAGTGTTCTAAATTCTATTTTCATCTTTCTTTTTGCATCATTTTACTCTATCTCAACTTTACCTTTATGCCATCACTCTCTTCCTCACTTTCCCCCTTTTGTTGTCCTATCTCTCTTAACTATTCCTGCTTTAGATTTTCTTTATTCCTTATTTTAACCATCTGTTAAAATTTCACCCCACTTATATATCTAATTTCCAATTCCCTGATCCAAGTCTATAAACACATCTCCCTTCTCTTTCTTCACTAACCAAAATTGTTTTTCTCTCTGTCCTTTTGTTGTTGCTTGCTTGATTGTTGATTGTATCAGATTTTTATGCTTGTTTGTGAGATTATTTTGCTTATTCTTTTTTTTGTTTGTTTTGTTTTTGTTTGTTTTTTTCCTTCTGTTTTCCCTCACTTTGTTTGGTATTAGTTGTTGTTTGTAGTTTGCATTCATCTCCAGGTACTTGTTACTGGCATTTGTTGGGATTAATGGTTTTTCTATTGGAGTTTTTCACTATATATATAGTTTGTTCTCCTCTTCTTTCTTATTCTCTTTCTTTTCTCTATTACTTTTTTTTTTCTTTTCCAAATTTCATTTTTTCACTCCTTTTTTTTCATATTCTCTAATTCATCTTTATCTGGTGGTCACCTTTATTTGGGGTCACTAATATCATAAATACGTTTGTGTTAAGTGCCTTGTGTGTTGTTCCTTGTTGTGTTGTATTTTATGCCTTTAAATCAATGCAGGAGAGAGAGAATTACATAAGCAGACACCCTGAGAAAAGAAACCTTGGGGAAACAAAGAAATAGCCCACTTATGAAAGAAAAACAGGCATCACCAGAAAAGTAAGCAAACATAATGGAAGAAAAGAACCTGTCAGAGAAAGAATTCAGAGAATTGGTCTTAAGGTGGCTGAAAAGAATGGAAGGCAAATTTGACAATATGTGTAAGAACCAAGAGCAATTGGTGAAGAACCAAGAAGAAATGAAAAATGACATCGCTGCTATAAAGAAACCAATAGAAAGCATCAATAGTAAACTTGAAAAAGCAGATGAGTGCATCAGTTAGCTAGAAGACAAGGTAGGAAAAAATACCCAAGTAGAACAGCTTCTAGAAAAAATAAAATAAAAAGAGATCCAAAGGGAACTTTGGGCCAACACTAAACAAAACAATCTCTGGATAATAGGGGAGCAAGAAGGAGAGGAGACTGAACAAAGAGTAGAAAACCTGTTTGAAGAAATAATTGCAGAATAATTTTCTGATATAGGGAAGAAAAAACCCACATAAATCTAAGAAGTTCACAGGGTCCCAAGCAAAATGAACCCCCAAAGACGGATGCAAAGTCACATTATAATTAAATTGGCAAACACCAATGACAAAATAAAAATTTTAAAAGCAGCCAGAGAGGGACAGAAAGTTACCTACAAAGGATCCCCCATCAGACTAGTGACTGATTTCTCAACAGAAACACATCAGGCTAGAAGAGAATGGAATGAAATATAAAAAGTCATGCAAAGGAAGGGTCTGAATCCAAGAATACTGTACCCAGCAAGGCTATCAATTAAAATTGAAGGTGAAATCCAGAGCTTTACAGATAAAAAAGGACAAAGAGAGTTTATTGCCACCAAACCAGCAATGCAAGATAAATCTATATGTATTGCCCTATCTGCTGTATACGTGAAATTAAGTGAAAATGCTGAGTTGGATAATAATACAATTTCAACTCATTGTTGTTAAAAAATAAGACCAAGATAAATTTTTAATGTGTGTATGTACCTGCGGTAAGCACAGCTGGTTTTCCCCCACAATCATTCCCTACTCCCCCTTTATCCTTGCAAACAGAATGCCCAGAGTTTTTTTCAAGCAATAGCCTGATAGCTATGGGCTCAGGGATAGCAGGCCCCTGGGATGAAGAATAATTGGTTTTATTGAAAATTGGTTCTTTTTTTGCCAAGGTAACATGAGGGGAAGTCTGCAGGGTGACTCCTAGGACAGATTTTGTCCTTTGATCAAAAGGAAAAGCCTTGCTTGGCAGGTGCGGCTCAGTGGTTGAGCATCAGCCCATGAATCAAAAGGTCACAGGTTTGATTCTTGATCAGGACACTTTCCCTAGTTTGGGGATTAATCCCCAATAGGGTTGTGCAAGAGGCAGCCAATTCATGTCTCTCTCATGGATGTTTTTATCTCTTTCCCTTTCTTCCTTCCTCTCTCTATAATCCCTAAAAACATTGAAAAGAAAATGCAATTTTCTTCAAAAAAAAAGGAGAAAAACCCTGCCAGGAAAGAAGCTGTTGTTCCCCTATCCCCTTCCTTCCATGAGGAATGCTCTCATGATGTGTTAGGATGTGGGACGTGAGATGCAGTAGCCATCTGTCACCATGAGACACTGGCAAAGAGAACCGCTGAGATGGTGTATTGTTGAACCACTAAATGGATTCTGAAGCTACTCAGCTACCTATTGACCAGTGATTCTCAACCTTCCTAATGCCATGACCCCTTTTATACAGTTCTTCATGTTATGAATTGTAATGTAAATATCTAATATGCAGGGTGTATTTTCATTGTTACAAATTGAACATAATTAAAGCATAGTAATTAATCATAAAATATGTAATTATATATTGTGAAATATTTATTTCTAATTACTGAAATTTATTTCTAATAAATGAAATTTTGTCTTTAAGCATGGTGTAGCATGGGTAACAGTCTTAATATAACAATAGTAAACTACATTGCTACATTTTGCAACAGTATGTGTAAAAAGCCAACATCAGTGCAAAAGTTGAGATTGCTTTTTTCTCACTGATCAGAAATTTTCAAGACAGTATTTACAAGAGCACAACGAAGATCATCTTCCACAACAAGCCTACTTCATTATTTAGACTTGATAACCAACAAGCTGGAAAACCCTGTTTCACAAAGATATGTTGTTGTAATGGAAGGACAAGGCGCAACGCAGACTCAGAAAAACAGGATATGACTGCAAACATTTGACTCAGAATTTTGTAACTGGCATTGTAGAGAAATCAGTTCTTGCTCCATCACTGTTAATAAGTTCAATGAACTCCTCTTGTGCTGTCTCAGGAACATCTTCAACTTTGACTGTGAATGGGCTTCTGGCAAGTGCAAATAGGGGTACATTTGGAAAGTATGATGAAATTTCATCACAGAAATTGTCGTCATAATCCTTTTATCTGGTTCAATGTCATATTTCTCAAAGAAAGCAGATAAAGTAGGCAACATGTAAATTTTATTTTCATCCAAATTTTTTTTGCCAAAGATGAAGTTTTATCTCCAATGATCATGTCTTTTCATACAAATCGAGGCATGTTGCATTTGGTCCTTGCAGTGATAAATTTAACTCATTCAAGATCACAAAGATGTCAACCAAGTAAGCTATTTTCTTCAGTCCACTTTTGTCACTAAAAAGTGCTTCAAACTGCTGTCTTGCTTTCTGATTTAAAAACGTTTTGAGTTCATCACGAAGCTCAAAAAACATATATTAAAACTTTTCATTTCGACAACCATCTCGCTTCAGTGTGAAATAGCAGAGCATTGTTCAGAACATCCAACTTTTGCACAGTTGTGAAAACAGTCAACTATTTAAAGTGCTTACCTTTACAAAATTGACAGAACTTATGAAGCTTTTCATTACTTCTTGTAACTCTTGTGGCAGCATCTTCATTGCTAATATTTGCTGATGATACAGTGAGTTCCAATGTGTTTTGGTGACTCATTCAACACCAAACATTGAAATCCAGATCTACATCCTAGCATAGCTGGAGCACCATTTGTGCAAACACCACAAACCTTTTACCAAGAGATCTTATGCTCTTTCCGAAATGAACCGTGTCAAATACATCACGTGCAGTAGTTGTCATTTCAAAAGGTTTGCAAAAAAAGAAACTCACCTTTAAAGTCGCCATCATTAATATGCCTCACATAAACCAGTAACTGTGAACAGTTTGCAACACCTGTAGATTCATCAAGCTGGTTACTAAATATCAAGTGGAGCAGATTTAATTTCTTGGATTATCTGATTAAGAATACCAGCAAACATGTCATCTATTCTTCTGTGGACAGTGTCGTTAGATAAGGAAATTGCACTCAATTTCATAACAAATTTGTCTCCAATCATAACTTGAACAATCTCTTTGGCTGTTGGCAACAGTAAATCCTCAGCAATGGTGTGGGGTTTCATAGCTCTGGTGATTCTGAGTGCCACCAAATATGAAGCATCAATTGCTGCTAAGTTTGTGATACTTGCCATCAGTGTCAAGTCTGGCTTTCTTGAGTGCATCAGCTTTGCTTCTAAAACAGTTGGTATCCTTGTCGGAAAAGCTCAAATGGTGGCTATCATAAAGGCATTTTAGTTTGTTCAGCTTCATAGATTAGGCTGATATAACTTCACAACAAATAACACATTGCAGTTTTTCAATTCCTGGTGTAATTATTGAAGTAAAATCATACTGTAAAAAATCCTCACTATATTTTCTTTTCTTAATGTTCTTCTCTACATGATCCATTGTCAAATGATGAGTTGATTATGAAAATAATATATAACAATAGCTTTAATAATATGAAAGATGATACATGGCATAGTTCAATCAATTTACTTCATTAAAGTTTCCTATGATTTACAAAAAAACAAATGTTTAAGGATCTACTCTAAATAAAAAAGAAATAGGAAGTGAAGAAGGAACACAGGGGTAAAGAATAAAAATGGTGACAAAAAAGTACCTATCAATAATAACTTTATATGTAAATGGATTAAATTCCCCAGTCAAAAGACATAGGGTAACGGATTGGATAAGAAAAGATGACCCATATATCTTCTCTCTACAAGAAACCCACCTCAGAAAAAAAGATGCACACAGACTGAGAGTAAAGGGATGGAAAAAAGTTTTTCAGTCAAATGGAAATGAAAAAAAACAAAAAGCTGGGGTAGCAATACTTATATCTGACAAATCAGATCTCAAAGTAAGTAAAGGACATAACAATATATAAGGAAGTCCACTTCATAATACTAAAGGGAGCAATCCAACAAGAAGTAATGACTCTGATAAACATATACAAACCCAATACAGGGGCATCCAAATACATTAAAAAAACAAAACTCCTAGAGGATATCAAGGGAGATATTGACAGCAATACAATCATAGTAGGGAACTTTAATACCCAAATATCACCATTGGACAAATGCAATAAACATAAAATCAGCAAAGAAACATTAATCCTAAATGACTGACTGGGCCATATGGAAATAATGACATATTTAAAACATTTCACACAAAGCCACAGAATATACATTCTTCTCAAGTGCACATGGAAAATTTTCAAAGATAGACCATATATTGGGTGACAGGGTATGTCTCTTCAAATTCAAGAAGAGAGAAATCATATAAAGCATCTTCTCAGGTCAGAAGATCATATAGTTCAGAACAGCAGGGACCAACATTCAGTTCCTGAGGCTTTGATAGAATTTTCAGAATATTTTAAAAATATATTTTAATATAAAATGGGAACCAATTTTGAATTCACATCTTCTTGAAGATTTGCTTTAAGAAGTTTGATTTGGGAAGAATAATATACTGAAAAAATTTTTAATCATTCTGAAATTATTAAAAACCTTACATGGAGAGCTCTCTGTTACTTCTCTTTGCTCACTTGTTGGTGATTTGACCCACTCTCCTGTGTCTGGTGATGCCCTTTGCCAAGACAGGACATGTTCCCAGTGTAGTTGCTGGCACCTGTAAGATGCCTGAGTCTGGCACTTTCAATAGATGGAAGCAGAGTTCTGGAGACTGGGAAGCCTCAGATCAGGGTAGCTGCCTGGCCAGGTTCTGCCCAAATTTGCCTGTGTTTTGTGTGGAATTAGGTACTGAAATCCAATCATGTTTCTAATTTTCAGCTTCCTTGTACCCATACAGCCTAGTCACTTGCCTAGAACAAAGCTCGAGGCATGGTAGGTATCCAGTAAAATGCATGGAATGAATGAACTGATTTGAAAGTCCCAGGAAGCTGTGCAGGAGAGAGAACTACATAACCAGACACCCAGAGAAGAAAAACCATGGGAAAAAGAAAGAAACAGCCTGCATATGAAAGAAAAGCAGGCATCACCAGAAAAGGAAGTAAATGAAATAGAAGCAAACAACTTGCTAGAGAAAAAGTTCAGAGAAATGGTCATAAGGTGGCTGAAAGGAATGGAAGACAAATTTGACAATAGAGTAAGAACCAAGAGGAAATGAAGAAGAACTAAGAAGAAATGAAAAAATGGCATTGCTGCTGTAAATAACTCAATACAAAGCATCAACAGTAGACTAGAGGAAGCAGAGAACCACATCAGTGAGCTAGAAGACAAGTTGGAAAAAAAATTTGAAGTACAGTGGCTTCTAGAAAACAGAAAATTAAAAAGCAAGAGGAGAGCCTAAGGGAATTTTGGGAAAACATGAAACAAAACAACATCCACATAATAGGGGTTCCAGAAACAGTGGAAACTGACCAAGGAATAGAAAACCTGTTTGAAGAAATAATGAGAAAAAAACTTTCCTGATATAGGAAAGAAATTATCCACACAAATCCAAGAAGCTCACAGAGTCCAAAGCAAAACGAACCCCAAAAGATCGACACCAAGGCACATTATAATAAAATTGGCAAAAAAACAACAACAAAGTAAGATTTTTGAAAGCAACCAGAGAAAGACAAAAAGTTAACTACAAAGGAACCCCCATCGGACTAGCAAATGATTTCTTAACAGAAACTCATCAGGCCAGAAAGGAATGGAAGGAAATATACAAAGTCATGCAAAGGAAGGTTCTAAATCCAAGAATACTGTACCCAGCAAGGCTTTCAATCAAAATTGAAGGTGAAATCAGGAGCTTCTAAGATAAAAAAGAACTAAGGGAATTTATTACCACCAAACCAGCAATGCAAGAAAGGTTAAAGGGTCTGCTGTAAAAAAAGAAATAGGAAGTGAAGAAGGAACACAAGGGTAAAGAATAAAAATGGCCACAGATAAGTACCTATCAATAATAACTTTAAAAGTAAACAGATTAAATGCTCCAATCAAAAGACATAGGATAACGGAATGGATAAGAAAACATGACCCATATATCTGCTACTTACAAGAAACCCACCTCAGAAAAAAAGATGTACACAGACTAAGGGTGAAGGGATGGAAGATAGTATTTTAGGCAAATGGAAATGAAAAAAAAAAGTGGGGTTGCAATACTTATATCTAACAAATTAGATCTCAAAGTGAAGGACATAACAAGAGATAAGGAAGGCTACTTTAATAATATTAAAGGGAGCAATCCAACAAGAAAAAATAAATCTGGTAAACATATAAGCACCCAATATAGGAGCACCTAAATACATAAAACAACTCCTGGAGGATATAAAGGAAGAGATTGACAGCAATAAAATCATAGTGAGAGACTTTAATACCCCACTATCACCACTGGACAAATCCTCTAAACAAAAAATCAGCAAAGAAACATTAATCCTAAATGACTCACTAGACCAAATGGAATTAATTGACACCTTCAGAACATTTTACCCCAAAGCCACAGAATATACATTCTTCTCAAGTGCACATGAATCATTTTCAAAGATAGACCATATGTTGGGTCTTAAAAAAGTCTCTGCAAATTGTAGAAGATAGAAATCGTATCAAGTATTTTCTCAGATCACAGGGGCATAAAACTGGAAATCAACTACAATAAAAACAAAACAAAGAAATCAAACACATGGAGGCTAAACAGTATGCCATTAAACAATGACTAGGTAACCAGAGAGATCAAGGAAGAAATAAAAAACATCATGGCAATAAATGCAATGACAACACAACAATACAAAATTTATGCAACACTGTGAAAGCAGTCTTGAGAGGGAAGTTCATCGCTCTACAAGCCTACTATGAAAAATAAGAAAGGATGGTAATAAATTACCTAACTCAACAATCCAAGATCTAGAAAGAGAACAACAAGAAAAGCCCAGTGTAAGCAGAAGGAAGGAAATAGTAAAGATCATTGCAGAGATAAACAACATAGAGACCAAAGAAACAACTCAAAAGATCAACAAAACCGAGGGATAGTTCTTTGACAGAATAAACAAGATTGATGGACCTCTAGCCAGGCTCACCAAGAAGCAAAGAGAGAAGACCCAAATAAACAAAATTGGAAATCAAAGAGGAGAAATAACAACAGACTCCTTCGAAATACAAAGGATTGTTAAAAAAAAATACTATGAACAACTCTATTCCAACAAACTGGAAAAACTTTAGAAAATGGAAATAATCCTAGAAAAATATAACCTTCCAAAACTAATTCAGGAAGAAACTAAACATCTCAATACGCCAGTAACTATGGAAGAAATGGAAGCAGTCATCAAAAAGCTTCCAGCAAACAAAACGCAGGACTAGATGACTACACAGGAGAGTTTTACAAAACATTCAAGGAAGAATTAAAACCTATCCTCCTCAGACTGTTCAAAAATATTCAAGAAGAAGGAACTCTTCCAAATGACTTCTATGAAGCCAGCATCACCTTAATAACCAAAACGAGATAAAGATAACACAATGAAAGAGAATTATAGGATAATATCTCCCATAAACATAGATGCCAAAATCCTCAACAAAATTCGAGCAAATTGGATCCAGCAGTATATCAGAAAGATCGTATACCATGACCAAGTAGGATTTATCCAAGGAATGCCAGGATGGTACAATATATGTAAATCAATAAACGTGATACATCACATAAACAAATTGAGAAATAAAAATCACATGGTCATATCAATTGATGCAGAAAAAGCATTTGACAAAATCCAACACCCTTTCTTGATAAAAATTCTCAGCAAAGTGGGAATAGAAGGATCATACCTCAACATCATAAAAGCCGTATACGATAAACCCACAGCTAACATCATACTCAATGGGCTAAAAGTAAAACCATTTCCCCTAGGAACAGGAACAAGACAAGGATGCTCACTCTCACCGCTCCTGTTTGACATAGTACTGGAAGTATTAGCCATTGCAATTAGACAAGAAGAAGAAATAAAAGGCATCCAAATTGGAAAAGAAGAAGTAAAGCTGTCCTTATTTGCAGATGACATGATACTGTACATAAAATACCCGAAGGACCCCATCCCAAAACTAATAGACTTACTCATTGAATTCGGCAATGTAGCAGGATACAAAATTAATGTCAAGAAATCTATGGCATTTCTATACACTAATAATGAAATTACAGAAAGAGAGACTAAAAAAGGAATCCCATATACCATGGTAACAAAAAAATTAAGATATCTAGGAATAAATCTAATTAAGGAAGTAAAAGACCTATATGCAGAAAACTACAAGACACTGACAAAAGAGATAAGAGGGAGATGTTAACAGATGGAAGAGCATACCATGCTCATGGATTGGAAGAATCAACATCATTAAAAGGTCCATACTACCCAAAGCAATCTATCTATTCAATGCACTATGCATTAAAACCAAGAACATATTGAACAGACCTAGAACAACTCTCCAAAGATGCATATGGAACTTAAAAAGACCCTGAATAGCAACAGCAATCCTGAGAAAGAAGAATAAAGTAGGTGGGATCTCAATACCAGATGTCAAGCTATATTACAAAGAAACTGTTCTCAAAACAGCCTGGTTCTGGCACAAGAACAGACACATAGACAAATAGAATAGAATAGAGAATCCAGATATCCACCCAAACCACTATGCTCAATTAATATTTGACAAAGGAGGCATGAACATACAATGGAGTCAAGACAACCTCTTCAATAAATGGTGTTGGGCTGAGACCGGTTTGGCTCAGTGGATACAGCGTCTGCTTGCAGATGTTAAGGCCCCAGGTTCAATTCCAGTTGGGGGCATGTATCTTCCTTACGGGCACAGCTCCACTGTGGGGCGTGCAGGAGGCGGCTGATCCATGTCTCTCTCTCATCGATGTTTCTGACTTTCTATCTCTCTCCCTTCCTCTCTGTAAAAAAAAAAAATCAACAATATATATTAAAAAAAATAAATATATGGTGTTGGAAAAATTGGACAGATATATGCAAAAAACAATGAAATTAGACCACCAGCTTACACCATACACAAAAATAAACTCCAAATGGATACAGGACTTAAACATTAGAAGGAAAATCATAAAAATACTAGAGGAATCCACAGGCAGCACAATCTCAGACATATGCCAAAAGAACTTTTTCACTGATACTGCTGCAAGGGCTAGGGAAGCTAAAGAGAAAATAAACAAATGGGACTACATCAAAATAAAAAGCTTTTGCACAGCAAAAGAAACCATCAACAAAACAACAAGAAAGCCCACTGTGTGGGAGAACATATTTGCAAATACTATCACTGATAAAGGTTTAATCTCCAACATGTACATCCTACTTATTCAACTTAATAAAAGGATGATAAATGATCCAATAAAAAAAATGGGCAATGGCCTTAAAGAGAACCTTTTTGAAATACCACAGAAGGAAGGCCAAGAGCCACATGAAAACATGCTCAAAGTCGCTAATTATCCAAGATATGCAAATCAAAACGACAATGCGATACCATCTCACACCAGTTCAGAATGGCAATCATCAACAAATCAACAAATGACAAGTGCTGGCAAGGATGCAGAGAAAAAGGACCCTTTGTGCATTGCTTATGGGAATGCAGACTGGTGCAGCCATTGTGGAGAACAGTATGAAGTTTCCTCAGAGAAACTAAAAATGGAACTCCCATTTGACCCAGCAATACCACTCTTAGAAATATATCCTAAGAAACTAGAAACAGCAATCAGAAAGGATTTATGCACCCCTATGTACATAACAGCACAATTTACAATAGCTACAATTTGGAAACAGCCTAGGTGCCCGTCAGCAGAGAGTGGATCAGAAAATTGTGGTACATCTACCCAATGGAATTCTATGCTGCCAAAAAAGAAGGAATTCTTACCATTTGCAGCAACCTGGATAGAACTGGAGAGCCTTATGCTAAGTGCAATAAACCAGTCAGTGAAGGAGAAACACCCCATGATCTCACTCATTTGTGGATAATAAAGAACATTATCAACTGATGAACAGAAAGATAGATACAGAGGCTGTAAAGCATCAAACAGTTTGTCAAATTACAGCAGGAAGGTTAAGGAGATAAGAGATCAACCAAAGGACTTGTATGCATGCAAATAAGCATAACCAACGAACAGAAGACACTTGCGGGTTAGGGTATGCCTGGGAGAGGGGGCAATGTGAAGATATGTATACATATTATACATTACTAAAAATTTAAAAAAAGATCCTACAAGTATGTACTGGATATTGATAATGATATTTTTTTTTGCCAAGTTCCATACTTGTATGAGTACCCAATAAATGTTATCTAACTTCTTAACTTAAAAAAAAGTACATGTTTCAGGGCCCCCAATTCTCTGACCATCAACTTTATCACCATCATCATCATCATCATTAGGGGAAAGGCAAGAGTTGTAAGCTCAGAAGTTAAAGCAGAAGTCATGAAGGTTGATTCCATGGCTGGGAGACCTTAGGCTTGCATCTCATCTAATGCAGGGGATTGAAAGCTCTTTGATCTTCCTCACCCTTCTGGTTTAGATGCCTTTTGCTTAATTCCAGCTACATCTTATTCCCTGAACTCTAACTTAACTGCCAGTTTTCCAGTTCTTGCATTATGCTCTTCTGGTAGCTCCCCCTCAATTATTTACTAAGAGGCCAAAACCCTTATCTGGTACATTTTCAGTCTAAGGCTTAGCCACTTCCTAATAGCTCAGTGTCAAAGATTGTTTTTAATGGAGGTATAATTGACACAAAGAAATATTTTAAACTATATTAAATCTCCAGTGCCTACTATATTATAAAAGTTATAGATTTGTTGAGTAAATAAATTAATGAATCCATGAAGTATAAAAGATTATTTATCTTGAAGGCAGAAACTTGGTACTTAAAGGTGTACTTATAATTACTTTCTGCTAAAGAGAAGGTAATGGTGTCCATGGTCTCAAGGACAGTAAGAAATATTTGGCAGTAGTCAGATAATTGAGAGCAAACAAATAAAACAACTAACTATAATTGCTCTCTGATAAAGGCTAGAGGAGAGGTCTACAATCTAAGACTACAGTTAAGTAGACATTTTTAATGTATATAAGCCTTGAATAACTGCATTTTCTCTATTTTTTTTAAAACAATACATTCTAATTTCCTTTTAAAATCCTCTTGGAAACTTAAGAAACTCGAAAATGTTGTCAGTCTAAACAAACATGCCTGATTAAAAATTTCCTTCCTGAACACTCATTGAGGATTATGCATTTAAGAGCTTTTTATAACTTAATCTGCATAACCTTGAAGATTCTTTTCATTTTTTAGCTGACTAAAACATTTTCCACTGCTCGCAAAGCAAGATATGACTCCATGCTCTGTGTATTTAATGGAAGGTATATGCTTTCTGTGCTCCATTAAGTTGTTAGTGAAATTGCATTAGTGCCATGCCATTGGTATATCTCTTTCAGGTACATGTGTGGCCCCCTTTGGACAGGTAAATTAACAATTTTATCAATCTACTCAGAAGTTTGTAATGACCTTCTACTAGAAAGAAAAATACCCACCTGGTCACTAATTACAAAATAAATCAAAAACATTTTTCAACAGACTACCAGAGAGATGAATGGGACAAGATAATATACTTCTTGATGGATGATGATGGTATAGTCTAGAGACTTAATTAAATTAATATCCACTTATAAGGCTAAAAAATCAAAATATAATAATGTGGTAGGTATAGATGATTATAAGAATTATGTTTAAATTATGGCAACTGCCAAAACCAGTTTGGCTTAGTGGATAAAGCGTCGGCCTGTGGACTGAAAGGTCCCAGGTTCGATTCCGGTCAAGGGCATGTATGTACCTTGGTTGTGAGCACATGCCCAGTGGAGGGTGTGCAGGAGGCAGCTGATCAATGTTTCTCTCTCATCAATGTTTCTAGCTCCCTCTCTCTGTCCCTTCCTCTGTGTAAAAAATAATCAATAAAATGTATTTTTAAGCCTAAACTGGTTTGGCTCAGTGGATAGAGTGTCGGCCTGCAGACTGGGGGGTCCTGGGTTCGATTCCAGTCAAGGGCATGTACTTGGTTGCTGGCACATCCTCAGTGGGGGGCGTACAGGAGGCAGCTGATCAATGTCTCTCTCTCATCGATGTTTCTGACTCTCTATCTCTCTCCCTCTCTGTAAAAAAAAATCAATAAAATATATTTAAAAAATTTATTTTTAAAAAATAAATAAATTATGGCAATTATTTTAAGATACCAAAATTATTGTTATAAAATCATAATATGTTTCCATGACATGAAAACTTAAATTGCAAGCATAGTGTTAAATATTGTTAGTATCCACAGAACAAGTGTGCCTTTTAAAAAAATACATAATTGCTAATTCTTATCTTTTGCTATTGTATGAAAGGATAGTATTGTAGCAAAATGAAATAATCTTTAATGTTCCTGCTCAGTGTTTTTAATATTATTTATTATTTAATTTTTTGGTGGTAAATTTCGGAAGGCATTCCCTACTTCATTTTTTAGTTCTCTGTTTTTCTTTTTCTTTTTTAAATTAAATCTTTATTATTCAGATTATTACATTTGTTTCTCTTTTTTCCCCTCCATAGCTCCCCTCCACCCGGCTCCCATCCTTCCCTCTACCCTTACCTCCTTCCCATTGACCTCATCCATAGGTGTATGGTTTTTATCCACTCTCTTTCTGTACACCCCTCACCCATTTCCCCTTGATAATTATTAGTCCACTCCCTTTCTGTGCTTCTGATTCTATTATATTCACCAGTTTATTCTGTTCATCAGATTTTTAATTCATTTAATTTTTAGATTCACTTGTTGATAGATACGTATTTGTTGTTCATAATTTTTTGGCTTTTACCTTTCTCTTCTTCCTCTTCTAAAAGAGTACCTTTCAGCATTTCATATAATACTGGTTTGGAGTTGATGAACTCCTTTAGCTTTTTCTTCTCTGTGAAGCTCTTTATCTGCCCTTCAATTCTGAATGAGAGCTTTGCTGGATAGAGTATTCTTGGTTGTAGGTTCTTGCTATTTATCATGTTGAATATTTCTTGCCATTTCCATCTGGCCTGCATCATTTCTGTTGAGAAATCAGCTGAGAGTTGCATGGCTGCTCCTTTGTAGGTAATGAACTGTTTTTCTCTTGCTGCTTTTAATATTCTCTCTTTGTCTTTTGCTCTTGGTATTTTAATTATGATGTGTCTTGGTGCAGTCCTCTTTGGATTCTTTTTATATGGGTTTCTGTGTGCTTCCTGGACTTGTAAGTCTATTTCTCTGACCATATGTGGGAAGTTTTCAGTCATTATTTCTTTAAATAGGTTTTCAGTATCTTGCTCTCTCTCATCCTCTGGCACCCCCACAATTCTGATGTTGGTATGCTTGAAGCTGTCCCAGAGGATCCTTATATTATCTTCACATTTTGGGATTCTTTTCTCTTCTTGCTTTTCCAGTTGAGTGTTTTCTGATTCTTTATATTTCAAATTTTTAACTTGATTTTTGCCTTCCTCTTGTCTGCTGTTATGTCTCTGTGTAATATTTTTTATTTTAGTCAGTGTATGTTTAATTTCTAGTTGTTCCTTTTCCATCTCTAGTTGGTTCTTTTTCATCTCCACTTGGTTCTTTGTCATCTCCTCTTGGGTCTCGCTAACTTTATCCAACTCTTCTAAGATATTCTTGAAAAACCTTTTAAGTGTGGTTTTGAACTCTATATCTAGTTGTTTGTTTTTTTCCATTTCTTTTGTTGTGTTCCCTTCCCTTGTATCAGCATTTTCACTATGCAGGGAAAACTTCTGTGTTGGATTCAGCCTTACGATACTAGACTTGCAAAATGGCAGAAGCCTCTCTGTTGAGCTTGGGATGGGTGGAGTCTCAGGGTTTAAGGGACTACCTTGCCTTCCAGTTGGCCCCGCCCTCCACAGTCCCAGAGTCTCACTTGACTGGGTAATCCCTGGAGCGGTCCCTGTGAGTACACACACTCTCTCTCAGAGTGCCTCTAGACTGCTGCCATACCAGCTCCCCTGCACTCGGAGACCATATGAGTCTGGGTCCCCAGGGTTTCGACCAAAACTGTGGTTTAGTGGAGTTAAAAGTGACGCAGTTGGAGGGTCTGTCTCCCACCTACTCGTGAAAGCCAGTGGCACAATCAGCAGTTGGTCCTCTGCACGCAGTGCAGTGTGAGCCACCAGGCTTCAGATTCTTTGCGACTCCCCTAAATTTCCATGTACTTCTCTCTTTTCACAGTCCAAAGTCCCCATATGAGTTTCGGCTGGATCTGGGGTTTAGTGTCATAGGATAAGGGGTTCAATGCCGTTGAGAATCTCTGTCTCCCTCCTGCCAGAGAAAGCCAGCCAGGTTCTCCACCACCTGCTCTCTCCACGTGTGCGTCTCCATACCTCAGCTTTTTGCAGCTCCTCTGGGTCTCTGTGAGCCCCCCTCTTTCCTTCTAGTTGTAGAATTTCCAGTCAGCCAGCTTTCCTGTGGTTATGGATAATATCCTTTCTGTCTTTTAGTTGTAGTTTTGAAATCTTTGTGCGAGGCAGCAGTGTAGGTGTTTATGTATGCTGCCATCTTGGATTCTCTCTAGTTCTTTGTGTTTTTTTTTTTAAATTTAGATAATGTATATAATTTCCATAAGAATACATTATAGCATAGGCAACTTTGTCCAATGTGCCATTGTCTTGAATCATCTAGCATCTCACTGTTACAAAAAAATGATTAACATCCCCATCACTCCCTTTCGTCCACTCTAATCCAAAGAGCCTTTTCTTTCTTCTCAATTAATGTCTACTAAATTTATTTCATAAATGCATGACTTTCCCAATTCTATATAACAAAGCTATAATATGGTAAGTGTCTGACCGTTTGGTCAACCGCTTGACAAGTTGCTATGATGTGCACTGATCAGCAGGGAGCAGATGCTCTGACTGGTAAGTTAGCTTGCTGATGGGGTCTGGCCCTCTGCGACTGGGAAAGAAGGTCAGATGTACCCTGGAGTCCTCCTGTGGTCCCTCCATGGCCCCAATCATCAGCCAGGCCAAGGGACCCCACCTGTGCATGAACTTGTGCACTGGGACTCTAGTTACAGTATAAATTATTTATTAGTAGTAAGATGGTTAAAGCTTGGACTTAGCATCAGACAGTCTTGGGATCAAATTCTGGGTCTGCCATTTGACCAGCTATATGACCTTGAATAAGTTACTTCATCTCCTCAAATCTCAGTTTCCTCACTTGTGAAGTGAGGATGACATGAGTGCCCCTTTACACACACACACACACACACACACACACACACACACACACAGAGTATTTATCACTATGTTGTATGTGTAGATGAACAACTAGAGAAATTTGTGGATAGTAAACAATTTGTCTACAGTATATATATATATATATATATATATATATATATATATATATATGTTAATCTGATTTTAAACTTTATAAAATTGAGTTTCAATTTAATCTACCTCAGAACATTTATGAATCAGAATCTACTAGAAGAGGTATAATAAGAGTATAAGTTCCAGAACCAGACTACATGTGCTTAAATCTTATCTCTGGCCACTCAATGTGTAAATATGATAATCTGCCAGAACTCTTTAAACATCATGTTTCTTCTCTGTAATATAGGGATGATGATTACAATATGTACATTATAATGATTAAATGAGTTAATGAATGTACATCTTTTGGAATATCATCTGGCACAAAGCAATTGTTGTTACATTTGTGCCACTCTTTAATATACACTGAATTATCAAATTTGTATCCTTATGAAGTAAAAAAAATTAAATGGTTAGTATATAGAGATAAATGTTTAAGGGAAATCTCATAGAAGGGGTGAGGATCAAAGAATGCCATTTTCTTCTGTAAGTCCAGGAGACTCACTGAGTGGCCAAAGCTTTAAAAGGCTATTTCTAAACTCTGTTTTCAGCTATTACAATTAGTAATTCATACATTTTCACCTTGAGTAACATTTTTATCAATTGCTCTGAGAAGATAAAATTTATCATTCCAAACTATATTTATGGTGCATTGTCTCAGAAGCAGATCAAGTCCCACCTTTTAAAAGAAACTCCTAAATGACTGCTATAGTATTTTATCATCTACAGTATGGATTGAAAAACTAGTCTCTGGCTAAGTACAGCTACAGGAGGGCCTGTAAAAATTTTTGTACAATCTATGAGTTAAGATTAATTTTATACTTTTATTTATTTTTATTTATATTTATTTTTAAAATATATTTTATTGATTTTTTTTACAGAGAGGAAGGGAGATAGTTAGAAACATCGATGAGAGAGAAACATGAGAAACATCGATGAGAGAGAAACATGAGAAACATCGATCAGCTGCCTCCTGCAAACCTCCTACTGGGGATGTGCTCATAACCAAGGTACCCTGACCGAAATCAAACCTGGGACCTTTCAGTCCGCAGGCTGACACTCTATCCACTGAGCCAAACTGGTTTTGGCATTAATTTTTATACTTTTAAAGAGTTGTAAACAAAAATAAAGAATATGTGAGAGAGATTATGTTCAGGCTTCAAAATATAAAATATTTACTATGTGCTCCTTCACACAAAAAAGTTTACTAACCCCTGATTTATAACCTTACTAGGCACTTAATTAAATACTGTTTAAAGTCATAACCTGTGTTCACTGTTATTGGTAGACAGTAACTGTACTAAACATATCATAATTATAAAGGACTTAGAGTACTTTAGGCATTGTATTAAGTATTTAACTAATTATCTTCACTGAGCCATCATAGATAGATAATATGAATGTCCTCATTTCATAGATGCTGAAACTGACATTTAGAATAATATGTATCATGCCAAGGTCATATGGCTGGCCAGTTTTTGAATTTAACTCTATCTTACTTAAAACTCATGTTTTTTTCTACTGTGGCCACCACTACTGTTTTATATTCTCCCTTTAATCATTTAAATTATGTTGATGTGTGTGTCTATTTTTCAATTTTTGTATTAATGTATTACATGTATACATATCTGCCCATTGCCCCCCCCCCCTTTCCAGGCATACCCTAAACCGCAAGTGTCTTATGTTCATTGGTTATGCTTATATGCATGCATACAAGTCCTTTGGTT
>PVJN01026341.1:0-28791 GCA_004026805.1 Lasiurus borealis | reverse complement strand
TGAAACCTCCCCCAACCAGGAGCAGCTAGCACCTAGTTAACTAGTTTCGACCCCTTCTTCCTTCCCCTTCCCCTCTCTGAGCATATATAAGAGCCACCAAGAATAAAAATTTTGAGGCTTGATCAGAACACCATTTGTCTTGCCTCCATTCTTCGTGTCCCTGTCTGTTTCTCATTCTCTTAGGTGCGTCGCCCCGCCGATCCTGTTGACTTGCCCTGCAGGCCGGGGCAAATGATTTTTGACATTTATAAATAAAAATTGTGAGACAAATGCAAATATAATGGGGGTCAGGCCTCTGAATATTAAAAGGCAACCACAGTATAATTTTTAAAATTATATAAATATATCACATAATAACACTGTTGCCATTACAAGCCATATACAAATATATTCAAGTTTGATCACATTCTATGTTTAAAATTTTGATATTTTTTTCAAAACGCAACCAAATGAAAGGAAAGACTCCAACCTTACTGACTCTTCAAAATATGGCTTGCATCTTTTAAGTGTGTTGCACTATTACCTTCTTTCTGCGTCAAACAATCCTATCAAGAAAGTGCTATCAGTATTTCCACTTTGAAGATGGTAGAAATGTGGCAGAATGTTTACTTAAGTCACCCAAGTTCCCAGAGCTTGTGAGTGTTAAATCAGCTGTGCTAAGCAATGAAGAAATCCAGCTCCAGACTTAACATGCTTAGTGATCCTCCTATAGTCAAGTGTATCGATCTCTGAGATCAATCAGAAACAATGTCACAATCCATTTTTCTGATGCATTGGCCAGTATTCTCAAAGGATGCTCAGAGAACCACACATGTATAAACCATGTTAGGAGACTATAGCAAAAAAAAAAAATGCCTCTTTGGATCACCCAGCCAACTAATTCTGCATCCCTGGTAATATGTCTGGAAATCAACATGGTTGAAAAAGAAAATCAAACTTTAACAAAATTCCCAGCTGATTCTCAACACATAAAATTTGAAGAAAACACTATATGCTTTCTAAACAGATCCATGTCTATGTTCTCAGCTCTTAAAATATGCATAGTAGGCAAGCTCAGTAAATATAGGTATAGTCAATGAAATACATTATAAAAGAATAAATCAGTACATGAATGAATCCTTTCTCCATTAATCAGTAATAAATAAAATACTTGCCATAGTAGGCAGTTCATGCATATATATTAAATCAACCAATCTTCTTGGTCTCTTTCCTCTCCTTCTGCTTTACCTGTCCCATCACAATGACAATTACTCCTAGCCACAGAATTTATGAAATCTAGATGTGAAAGAGTGTGAGTTTTAAAAATATATATATAATTAGCTGCTTTGAAAAACAAAATAGAAGTCCCCTGTGAACTGCTATCAAAAGTGCTATGCTTAATGCTTTTAGAATTAAACATAGAGGGGGAAGTTAAAATTCTCTCATTTGACCCTGGATGGCATCCCCAACACTCTGTAACAAAATGATAATTCCTTTCCCACAACATTAGATAGTTATGCCTTTGTATGTGGATGTTTAACTTAGGATGCTATGTTGAAATTATTAGAGAAGGTAACCTATCTAAAGTTATCTGTAGATTTCCCAAATTGCGTGTTAGGCATTGCATAACGATGAGGCAGTTCCGCCAGTAAGAAAGCCAAATTAGAAGGGCAACCAGGGACCAACTGTCTCTCTAGATCAGCGGTTCTCAACCTGTGGATCTCGACCCCTTTGGGGGTTGAGTGACCCTTTTACAGGGGTCGCCTAAGACTATCGGAAAACACCTATTTCCCATGGTCTTAGGAACCAACACACCGCTCCTCAGTGTAGCAAAGTGTAACAATGTAGTTTACTGTTGCCATATGAATACTGTTGCCCATGCTACACCATGATTCAAGACAAAATTTCATTTATTTGTAATTAGAAATAAATATTTAACAATATATAATTACATATTGTTTTTGTGATTAATCACTATGCTTTAATTATGTTCAATTTGTAACAATGAAAATAGATCCTGCATACCAGATATTTACATTACAGTTCATAGTAGTAGCAAAATTACAGTTATGAAGTAGCAAGGGAAATAATTTTATGGTTGGGGATCACCACCCCATGAGGAGCTGTCTTAAAGGGTCACGGCATTAGGAAGGTTGAGAACCACTGCTCTAGATAACGAGATGGAACATCAAAGATGATCCTGGTTGTGCCCAGACAGTGCTGATTAATGGTGGACTCTGCCCCATGTAGGCAAACCAGCATCAAGATATCCCTTTAAGGGACTACAAGCTTAAATAGTTGGGCTACCATAACAAATGCCATAGTCTGGATGGCTTACAAACAACAGAAAATTTTTCCTCCAAGCTCTGGAGGCGGGGACATCAACATCAAGACACCTGCAGACTTGGTGTCTGGTGAGAGCTCCTTCCTGGTTCATAGGCTACTGTCTTCTCACTGCAATAAGAATGTAGGAGCTTGTTGGGGTCCCTTTTATCAAGACATTCATCTGATTTATGAGGACTGAACCCCACTGACCTAGTCACCTTCCTTAGGCCCTTCCTCTAAAGACCATCATGTGGAGTGAAAGGTTTCAACATACACATTTTGGAGGGACACAGACATTCAGTCTATAGCAGTAAGTTAAATTATGAAACCAGAGGATTCTCTGTTGAGATTTTGTCTTAATCTTCTACCTGTTTAATTTTAGTTCGGGAGGAATTACAATCAACTGTCTGAATAGAAAAATAAATAGCAATAGAAAATACATTTACAGTTGCTCAAATGGAAAATCATACAACAGTTAACAAATAATATAAGAATAAACTCAGTTTCATGTACTCACAATTGTAGACCATTTTGAACTTTTGATTGACTAGCTGAATGACAGAGAGAACCATGCAAGCGATCCCACACTCATTCTAATAAAGTATTTCACTTTCATGATAATATGCTTTGGTGTGTGTGATGGAAGTGAGCCTCCTCTCTCAAGAACCCTAAGGAAGTTGTCATTAAAGAAAACCTAGCATGGATTAGTTTGCCTAATTTATTTAAATTACAAATAAATTATTTTATAACTGAACTGCCATTTGGAGTAAAAATTTGTAGGATAAATGAAAATGCATGTAAGGAGGGAAAAGCACAGAAATCATGTGTTTGGTTCACATAAAGAGCCCTATGGTGCCAGCTTTTATTACTATGGTAGCTAATCTGCCAGCAAGCACACCAAGTGCATCTGTGCCAAGAGCTAGTGAGGGGCAAAGTAGAATAAATATCATTCTTGGAAAATAACCATCATTGATGGAGACAGCAGAGAATATGTGGGAATCATTTCTTTTTAGGGAATTGGTCAAATGGTACTTGAGATAACTAAGAGAGAAGAGTTCATTAATATTAAAATTTAAGCTGTGTCAGTAGAGAAATAGGAATCTTAACAACAGAAAAGATAATTAAAGTGAAGTAAGAATGTAGGAAGAGGAGATTCAAGAAAATAAAACATTGTGTTAAATTAAGGACTACGCTCACCAGAAGATGGGATTTGATAAAATTAATGTGTCTGAAGGCTCAATCTTAACTATTGCTTTTAGGCAGTGTGTTGATTATTTTGCAACAGTGAAGTAATTATGTTTTAAGCAGAAAAAAATCTATGTTATTAACAACTGTTATATTACCTTAACTTTTCTACTAATTAGATCTTGAAAGAATTAAAAATATATATTTTAATGAAAATAAAGCTATCTAGAATTTATATGAATAGATGATAACAGTAACTTAAAGCATTATTTGAGGTTTGAAAGTTCACATTTATCCACAAATGCATAAATACTGTCCATTGAGCATTTTGCCTAGGAATCCAGTGACTCCATGGTGCTCTCTCATTACAGGAATTCACAACCACCCTTGGCCCCTTCGAAAGTGTCCCGCATGGAAACTTCTATATCCTTTAAATTATTATCTCAAGCTTCTAAGATCTGTCCTCAAGTGATTTGGTTAAATCTCTCTGAACTAGGTTACACTGAAAACTATTCAGAATATTTTACACTTTAATATGAGATTAGGATGATTCCCAGTCTCTTCCTATGCTATAATTTTCTACCTCTTTTTAGAGATATATTTTTATTGACTTCAGAAAGGAAAGAAGAAGGTGATAGAGATAGAAACATCAATGATAAGAGAATCATTGAGCAGCTGCCTCCTGCATGCTTCACACTAGGGATCAAAACCTGGGCATATACCCCTGACCTGGAATCAAACCGTGACCTCCTGGTTCATAGGTTGAAGCTCAACCATTGAGCCATGCCTAGCCAGTGTGTTCTACATTTTAATCTAACTAGTGTGTTCTCATTCCAACCATAAATCCAGTTAATAAACATCTTTCCTTAATCTGTCTTTCTGTTAGTCATTATTGATCATAATGCATTTATAAGTCTTAATGTGTAGAAATAACCACTCTCCTTTCAAAGTCCCATTTCCTCTATGAAAAGATAAATGGTATTTGAATTAAAAAATGAGGCAGGAGTGTGAAAGTTATGGGAAATATATTACATATTTTGATAACTCTAATACTTATATGTTTCACATTAAAATAAAATAAAAAAACCTCATTCACTACTTTTATCTGAAATTCTTCCAAACATTTATTAGACATACTTAAAAAAAAAAAAAAGACTGCATCAAGGAAAGAATAAAGACTGCCGATGCCTCTGTCTTGTTATCATCAACTAACCTGTTCCCTTGCTGATTATCTCTGAGCTCATCTTTAAATCTCATTGAACTACAGTTTCTCTATTAATATGATTACAGAAATGATTGCTTACTTTAGCATGGACGTATTAACAGAATTAATCAAACATTTTTAATGGAATGAACTATTTAAATGCAAAGCATTTTAATAGAAAAGGCCATTTTCCACGGGTAAATTTGTAAAAGCAAATACAGACATGAAGATGAGTAAACGTGCAATGGCCAGCAATAATTCCTAAGGATCATTTAAGAGATTCTATCTGGACTTGACTGAAAAGGAAGAATTGACTTTTAAAGCAGATTGTTTTCAATGATGTTTAACCATAGGAAAGAAGATTTATCTAAAATAATACAGAACACAGATTAATTAAAAGATTTCAAAGAAAATCATCTGGATTAACAGGCTTTGTGACTTTAAGAAAAAAACAAATAAAGGTTCTACCACATTCTGCTTGAAAGCATTTTTTAAATGATAATTTGAAGCCATTAATTAAATCTAGTACAGTGTTTTCATTGTGAAATTTCAACTTCCATTTCATCATGGCTGCAAAATCTTGATATGCAACCATGCCTGACACAGAGGTTTCCTGTTTAGATTTATTTCTAGACAAATGCTCATGTGTGTCAATTTTTTATCCCATAGCTCCCAAATTTCTATAGTAAAAAAATATGTGCTTACATGCATGCACATATATTTTGCATGTAATTGGAGTTTTCTGTTAATGTCCTGAGACTCAGAACTAGATATAGTTAATAGTGTTGGCAATTATTTATAGAATGCAGTGAAATGAAGGGCCTTGAGAAAGAAAGAAAATGAGGAGGCAAGAATTTCTCTCTTTTTAAAAATATTTTTGTTTTATAACATTGAAAAGAATTTTTTCCTGTTGATTTTTTTTTTAGAGAGAGTATATGGCAGGGAAAATGGAGAGGAAGAGAGGCACAGAGAGAGAAGCATTGATGTGAGAGGAACACAACACATCCATTGGTTGCCTCAAGAGTGCATCCCAACCAGGCCTGTATCTTATGTATATGCCCTTGACTTGGAATCAAACCCATGACCATTCAGTGCATGGGCCCACACTCCAACCCCTGAATCACACCAGCCAGGGCCATAACATTCCTTTTTTTTGAATTGTTCTTCTGAATTTCTGTGGCAAAAAGAACTCATATCATGACATGTGGGTAAACTAGTAAATCTGAAATTTACTATCATTATACTGTTAATTGGTCAATTATTTGGCAATATGTTTTCTACCTCTTTAATAATCAGATTTTATTAATGAAAATGTACAATTTTATAATAATGGAAATCTTTGGTGAGCCAGGAAGTATTATAAGCTGAGTTCAATAAGGCATAATCATAGGTCAGATTTTACTGAGATTACCAATTTATCAGAAAGGCAGTTTTAGTAAAACTTAGAAATGGAAAGTTTTCTCATCAGAAAGTGGAAGTCATTGAGTTCAGCTTCTCAGGAAGCCTCTTGATCTACATGTAACAACATTGCATGTGAGAGCACCACCCTGTAACCAGATCATCTTCCTCACTTTGACTTCTGAATCTGCCACTTACTTACTCAGTGACAGTGAACAAGTCAATCACCTTCGCTCTACCTTGTCATCCTCCTCCATAATAAGGAAATAAGCTAAAACCGGTTTGGCTCAGTGGATAGAGCGTAGGCCTGCGGACTGAAAGGTTCCAGATTCAATTCCCATAAAGGACATGTACCTTGGTTGCAGGCACTTCTCCAGTAGGGGGTGTGCAGGAGGCAGCGGATTGATGTCTCTCATCAATGTTTCTAGCTCTCTAACCCTCTTCCTTCCTCTCTGTAAAAAATAATAAAAATAGGAAATAATATTAATTCCTGACTCACAGAATGCACATGAGGATTAAAGGAAGTCATGTTTGTAAAGTATAAATACTTATGATGTCTGTATGTGTGAGGATTTATACATATATATGTATGGCATGTAGAGTTTATAAATAAAAGTTTGTAAAATAAAATAATTGTGTGTCCTTAAAGCTGAAGAGGAAAACAAAGACATCATGACAGAAAAAAAAAGCCTGCAGAGTAAAAAAAGGTTTTGTACCAACATTGAGAAAGTGAGTTTAAAAAAAAAAAAATGTTTTGTTAACATTTGTTGCAGTCATAGCAGAGAGCCTGGTACAGACCAAAAATATAAATATTAATGTCTTTCTCTTTCTTTTTTCCCATCAAATAATGTATTCTTGTTATGTTTTATTCAGGTTATTAAAAGCTTTTGGTATCAATCCTTCTTGAAGCTCAGAATACTCATGCAACTAATCATCAAAATATTGAGAGGAATGTCTACAAATATGTTTGGAAGGTATTTCAAAATGTTTTTCCTGAATGTGGAATAAAGCAAAACAGTTTTTCATTATGATAATATGATCGCATTTGAAATGTTGAGTTCTTATCTGCATATATATTTACATTTTGTAAATTATTTATCTATGCCACTACATAGTTGTTCTTAGAGATTGAGAGATGACATGACTCATATATCTAGGAGGACAAAGGCAGAAACAGACACCCGAGGTGACACTGACTGGAAAAACCCTTGCTCCTCCAATAGAGATGTTTTCTCTGTTTTTGTGGCGGGTTTTTATGTATTTTTATTGATTTCAGAGAGGAAGGTAGAGGGAGAGAGAGATAGAAACATCCATGATGAGAGAGAAACATTGATTGGCTGCCTCCTGCAGCCTCCTACTGGAGATTGAGCCTGCAACCCAGGCATGTGCCCTTGACCAGAGTAGAACTGAGGACACTTCAGTCAGCAAGCTGAAGCTCTATTCACTGAGCCAAACCGGCTAGGGCCAGAGATGTTTCTGATGACTGACAGAAGCCTTTTGTTCTAAGAACATTTACCTTATAGGATGTCTCTGTTCTAACCTCTTGATTTTTTAAATTATTTTTAAAGGGTATAAGAAACATTACAATATATATAGTCTTTCTTTAAGCCCCATTCAAAGGGAAGGCAGTAGATAAGATTTGAAAACCGAACTACCCATCATTTAAAGTTCAGATTTGACTGTGAAGTTTTTCTAATCAGGCAGATTGGCTGATTGCAACACAACATGGTTGGCCAATCAGGGCGAATGAAAATTTCAATAAAAATAACTTTTCTGCTGGCATGCAGCTACATACTGGACTCTCCTTGAAGAGATTGTAATGTTGACATACCAAAGATTTCATCCTTTAATTTTTGGCTTCTTCTATGTTAATCAGCATTTCATAGGGATTTCTTTTTCCTTAAAATCTCTAACATCTTATTTTTAACATTCTGTTAAGGTTTATTTGTTTAATTTCTTCGCTCTATCTACTGCTCCATTTAAATCAAGAACACTTATATTGATTTTTTTTTTTTTACAGAAAGGAAGGGAGAGAGATAGAGTTAGAAACATCAATGAGAGAGAACCATCGATCAGCCGCCTCCTGCACACCTCCCACTGGTGATGTGCCCGCAACCAAGGTACATGCCCTTGAACAGAATCAAACCTGGGACCCCTCAGTCCGCAGGCTGACGCTCTATCCACTGAGCAAAACGAGTCTTGGTAATCAAGAACACTTAAATGACATGTAACTTCACAGGCATTCTTCTAGCTGTTGGATCCTCAGCTCTTTTCTTATAATCAGCTTATAACTCATAACTGTTCACAAAGAATAATGCATTCATTGGCAAAGCCCTTTCCCCCTCTTTCTTTTGTCAATTCTTTGCATGAATCTGCAGAGTTGGCATCACTTAACTCTGACTCTGAATTAAACCTATCAGGGACTTGCTTATTTTTGCTTCTCATTTTAAGCAGAATAACATCACGAGTTTTATGAATCAAAAGACTAATGAGCCCATCTGTCATATTCTGCCAGCATGCCACAGTGAGTCATTTTTTTCTAACTTTAACTGGCATTGGGAAATTACTACATGTAAATAGATTCACTGAGATGTCAAAACAAGAGTGTTGCATAAAGGAATTTTACAGTTTCTCCATGATGTTTGGCTGAGCCTGGAGCTGACTTTGACAATTGGGAGAAGTCTGGGCACTAGAGTTTTAAGCAAGATGTTCAGGTTTTGAAGGGGATGAAAAGAGGTGTGAAAAAGTGGGAAAATAGAATCTTCTCTCAAGTCAGCAGTGGTTATAATGTTTGGAAAGTATTTCTTAGGTAATTGGAAGTCTGAAGAGCAAATATAAGACCACAGATAACACTATGAAACTAGAACTCCAGAACATTCTAAATACTACTTGCTTTACTCTGCCTGGCATGCCTCAGTGGTTGAGTGTCAATCTATTAACCAGGGGGCCATGGTCCTATTTCTGGTCAGGGCACATGCCCAGGTTGTGGCCTCAGTCTTCAGTGGGGGTATACAGGAGGCAGCCTATGGATGATTCTCTCTCATTGTTGGTGTTTCTATCTCTCTCTCCCTCTCCCTTCCTCTCTGAAGTCAATAAAAATATTTTTAAATAAATAAAATACTTGCATATATATATATATATATATATATATATATATAATTGATTTTTTTTACAGAGAGGAAGGGAGAAGGATAGAGAGCTAGAAACATTGATGAGAGAGAGACATCAATCAGCTGTCTCCTGCATGCCCCCTACTGGGGATGTGCCCTCAACCAAGGTACATGCTTGTAACCAAAATCCAACCTGGGACCTCCTCAGTCTTCAGACCAATGCTCTATCCACTGATCCAAACCGGTTTTGGCTACTTGCTTTTTATTAGGTGGAAAATAGAATGGTTTTCCATTTGAGAATTTGAGAATGAATTACCTTTCCATTAAAATATGACTTAACTAAATTACTCCTCTCTCTCTCTCTCTATCTATCTTTCTCCTTTTCTCTCTCTCTTTTGCTTTTTGATAATACTTCAATGAATTTTTCTTGGAGGAAGATAATGAATATGAAAATGATAGTGAACATCTGATTATAACATCCTTGTCATTATGCTAAACACATTGAGGTATAATCTATTAATATCAGGAAGATTTTCTTTTATGGAGAACTAATATATTTGTTTTATAGAGATATGTATCAGTAGGAGTTCTATTAGGGAAGCAGAACCACTTAGTAGTATGGAATTAGGAGTTCATTTGTGAGATAAGACTCTTCCCAATTATGAGAGAGCCACAGAAGGAGACATCAGAAAAAACATGGTTGGAGGACCCAAGAAAGGTCACTAACAAGGAACCGTGGACAAGAGTTGGTCTATAGAAGACTGTTGCCTCTGCATTTGGAAGTGGCAGGCTGTATAGGTCAGCAGGGCTGGCAACTGTGAATAGAAACTGCACCTAAAATGAGATAATGAAAAACAAATATGAGCCTATAAGAACAAACCTAACCTTGGGAAGATAACTGGAACTCATATCTGTTATTCTACTTCTCTAATTTTTAACCCTAGATGTGGCCTTGGGTGACCTTCACCTTGACACTGCATATGAGCCTGGACCACAACTGAAAGAACTCTGGCTGCAGCCCCATGTCAATGAGATGAGCTAGTAGATCAGCCAGAGCCATGAGACCTACATCAACATCCAGCATCAACCTCCTACCTTACCAGCTACTGTTTCACATCCACCTTCCAATTCTCACAAATTTCCCTTGTGGCCAGCCAAGCCAAGGACCCTACAGAGAAGCATACAGAGAAAGGTACTTGAAAAATAAATTTAGATTTCAGTTAAACCATTCCGTTTAGTGTTTAAATCTAGACTACTTGAATCTTTTCCCTGAAACTACTGCGTATTGGCTTTCATACCTTAGGTTAGTTGCTCAAGGTTTTGTGCCTCCATTCCACATCTCTAAAATGGGCATAATATGCAAACACAGGTGAAATTCCTAGAATTACACAGAGCATAGCATAGGCCCATTACGTGTAAGTAATTATTTTTATATGTTTTACCTCATTTTACCCTATTTTCAAAAATAATCTCATGAAGGAATATATTGGGATTTGCTCCCAAATTACATGCTTCCTATATTAATTAGAGCATGCTGTGATGTTTAAAAAACGTATCACAAAATATGAAGGCATAAGAGTTTCACCTTTCCTTTACTTTCTGTTAAAGGATAATGCATTGCTTTCTGTCTGCAGGTAGAAACATCAGCAGGCTGCGAATTCTTTGCCCAAAGCTCGCATTGTAATTTCATTGGGCATAACTGAAGAGATGTGTCTACAATACTTTCCCTTGGGGCAGTGAATGCTGAACTGAAAGCAGATGGAATCTAGTCACAGTCTCCATGAAACTTAATCCATTATCTTCCAGAATAAAATTTTATATCAGAAAAAATCCTACTCAGTCCTCAAACAAAGAAGCTAGTCGTTCCATAAGTGGATTAAGAAGTGCACTCTATAGACTGAGAGCACAATCTCCAAACAAAGGCATGGAAATTACCCATGTTATCTGTTTTTCTTTCATGAAACTGTGTAGTTATCTTCCAAAGACATACTGACTTCTGGCCTGCCTAAATGAAGAAAACGGGGTATAATTTTAATAGCGAATCCTGAGAAAGCAAAATGATTACCTGGCCTTGGATAAGGATATCTGGTCTCAAAGGAGAACTTTTTGAGGCTTTTCTTAACATTTAAGTGATTAGTATCCCCACTCTGTTAACAAGGAAACTGACCTTCAGGGAAATTCAGTGAAAACTAACCACCAACCGAGACCGGTTTGGCTCAGTGGACAGAGTGTCAGCTTGCGGACTGAAAGGTCCCGGGTTCAATTCCAGTCAGGGGCATGTACCTTGCTTGCGGGCACATCTCCACTGTGGGGTGTGCAGGAGGCGGCTGATCGATGTCTCTCTCTCATCGATGTTTCTGACTTTCTATCCCTCTCCCTTCCTCTCTGTAAAAAATCAATAAAATATGTTTTTAAAAAAACTATTCACCAGGTCCAGCAAGCATGGCTCAGTAGTTGAGCATCAACCTATGAACCAGATGGTCACCATTCAATTCCCAGTCATGACACAGGCCTGGGTTGTGGGCTTGATCTATATGAGGCATGCAGAAGGTAGCTAATCAATAATAGTCTCTCATCATTATGTTTCCATTTCTCTGTCCTTCTCCCTTCCTCTTTGAAATCAATAAAAATATATTTTTTAAACTATCCACCAGTTTGTAGTTAGTAACAATAAGCCAATATTTGAACTAAGGAAATAGGATTCAAACACCACTCTTTTCAACCTGTAAGGAAACAGTCAGGATTTTCACTGAAACTGGGACCGAGGTCTTGAAACACCAGATTCCAGATTCTTCTATGCAAAGACTAAGAATCCATCAGGAGCCCATTTAATATACTCCACATTTTTAATATTACACTTCACATTGATCTTATATTAGGGCTGTTTGCCAAAATTAGTATTTATTGTTATAAATAACTGTAGTAATATTCCAAATACTAACATTTATTAGTATGTAATGTCCCCAATATTAATGGCGTAATGCTTAAATGGTGTAGTGGTCCCCAATATTAACGGTGTAATGCTTAAATGGTACAGTGTGATATTTAAAATAACAGTTACAAAAGAGAATTTCCGAGTTTCTTCCCAAGCTTACTCTTTTAAAGGTCTGTGCATTGAGAACTTTAACTTACATATAAGTCACCTGGGGTTCCTATTGAAATTAATATTCTTGCTAAATAATTCTTGGGTGGCTCTGCATTTTTAACAAGCTTCCAGATGACCTTCAGAGATCAAGCTTTGAATGGTAAAGCTATAACCTCTTCAAATTCTCCCTAGACACTTCTTGGAGGTGAGAGGGAGAAAGTCCATGCACCAGCAAACCATTTAATTATATATTGCTGGAACTCACCACAGTGACTCTCCAAGGTGCCCAAAACCCAGGGTGACACGCACATGGTGAATCTCACTGGCAGTATCATCCTCTCTCCCACGCCTGGCCATGCCATTTGTACTTAGCAGGAAGTCAAAGATCAAAATCTTATTTCACATAGCAGCAAGATCAAGTGTGCTTGTTATCTATTATACATCTTGATCCAGCAAGAGGTCACTGAGGATAACAACATCACTAAATGAAATTGGTAATGCTTTTAGGGAGTATATAGGATTTTCTATGTGCTAGAGATTGATTTGACTCCACCACAACCTATGAATTTTTATTACACCTTTCAAATGTTGAAGATCTTTTTTTGACCACATAGACTTAGCAAATTCAATTGAATTTGCGTTCTATCCAGTGACTAAATGCCTCCCAGCATCTAATAACAATGTTTAAATTTTTGTTGATTTTTAGAGAGAGAGAAAGAGAGAGAGAAGCATCCATTTGTTGTTTCACTTATATATGCGTTATTTCGTTGACCCTTGTATGTGCCAATATCAGGGACTTGTCATATTAGGACAATACTCTAATCAACTGAGCTACCTGGCCAGGACTTCTTAATAAAATAAAATTTTAAAAAAATAAAATAAAAACTTTTATTGGAAAGAAATTACAGCAAACTAGATAATGGTGTTAAGAAATGAATGTTGCTGGTCGATGTGGCTCAGTGGTTGAGTGTCGACCCATGAGCCCAGAAAGCCATGGTTTGATTCCAGGTCAGTGCACATGCCTGGGTTTTAGGCTCTTTACCCAGTAGGGAGTGTGCAGTAGGGAGCTAATTAATAATTCTCTATCATCTCCCTCTCTCTCTCTCTCTCTCTCTCTCTGTCTCTCCCTTCCTCTGAAATCAATAAAAATATACTTTTTTAAAAAGAACAGAATGTTTATGGCCTTCCAAAATGCCTAAGTTAAAAGCCTAACCCCAATGTGATGGTACTAGAAAATAGGGCATTTAGGGGGTGGGTGATTAGATCAAGGTGAAACCCTTATAAATGGTGTTGGTACTCTTATAAAACAAAACTCAGAGAGATATCTTGCCTTCTCTGCCATGTGAGGCTATGAGGAGAAAGTGGCCATATGCAATCTAGAAGATAGCCCTCACATACTTTGATCATGCTCACAGCCTGATCTCAAACTGCTTGACTCTGGAACTGCAAGAAGTAAATTCTTGATGTTCGTAAGCCATCCCATATATGGTATTCTTCTGTAGCAGCCTGAAATAAGACAAATTGTGACTTTAGCAATGTTGTTTAGGATTATTCTAATCATAAACTCTGTGATGTTAATGGTGGCTAGCATTGTCCCATTCAAACCATTCATTGTATAAACTAAGAAGCTAACACTTGAACTTAGTTAGTTGTTTAAGATAACATCTATAATAATAAAAGCATAATATGCTAATTATACCAGACAACCTTCCAGACAAAGCCAGGGCTACCAGGGCTGAGCCACTTGCATGAATTTCATGCATTGGGCCTCTAGTTATCAGAAGGAAAAAGAGGAGAAATAGGAGAAGGAAGAGGAGAAGGGGAGGAGGAGGAGGAGGAGGAAGAACAAGAAGGGGAGGAGGAGAAGGAAGAAGGAAAATTATAAAGTATTGACTTCCAATCTGGTGTATAGGAAGGAATAGCCCCCCATTTGCATATACACATGTATATCTGATATAACTGCAGAAGTCTCAGCAGGGTCACTCCTCCTGCATTAGAAAATAACTCCCAGGCCCTAGTGGCACACAGCATCAAACATCCATTTCTTGCCTTTGTTGCATGCCTGCTGTTGGTCAGTTCTGACTCTCCTTCAGATTATCTCCATTCTGTGACCCAGGTTGACACAACAGCCCATCTGGGAGATTGCTTTCCTCATTGCAAAGGGGTAAAAATGACTTGCTCTTACTCACAGTTCATTCATCAAGAAAATCACATAACATGGCAGGCTGTATTTTCCACCTGCCGGGAGGAGCGCTGCCCGTGTCCTGGCCCAGCTGATGTCAGGGGACCAGGGAGAGATGCTCTTCTATCAGGGTAATGTAAACAGTACTATTGTTAAGTGCTACAATATCCTACAATTACAAGTAGTGTGACTCTGTTCCTCTTGCATAGATCTAGCCCTCATAAGATAATGTAAATAAACAACCCATAGTCGGTCCATTTTCCTTCCCTCGCGGTTCCAATTTCAGCAAATTTTCTAGCAGAGATTGGTCAAGGTGACTTTGAAGTACTTAAATGAGAGTGCTCTCTCTTGCAAACTAATAATATACCTGTAGAGTAGCAGCTACCTCATTTTATAGTTAGTAGATTAAGAGCAAAATGATACCTAGATCACATCACAGAGATGTATGGGCGGGAAGTATGGGGGTGACAGATGGCTGGAGGGGTGCCACTTTTCCTGGAGCAGCAAGAGGCCACGTGTAGAGCAAATCCCAAGCACTGGAGGGTAGTAAAGCTTAAGATTACAGCCTGTCCAGCTGTTGTACACAGCAGATAATTCCCCTCTCACAAAGATGTGGCCACTGTCATGTCTACATATGTGACCATAAAATCACTGGAATTCCACAGCCCTGAGGGCAGAATGACATCCCATTCCAGTTGGCCACTGCTACTGTAGATAAAAGCAAGAGATGGGGGGCCTTCAGAATAAGATACTGAACTCCTTCATGCATAAACCATAGAAGCAGGATCTCCCTTCAGCCCTCTGTTTTGGATATCTTCTGCCCGCTAGACTCAAGTGTTAAAGAAATCAATGGATAAAATGAAACATGAGAGGATGTGTTTGGGGGAGAAGAGAGAAGGCATTGTTTCTTGTGTGTTAACTGGTCATAACTAAGAGAATAAATGAGCAACAGACACATTTAGTTACTTTCTAGCTGAAGAAAGAGGGTGCAAAGTGATTTTTATTCTTAAACTAGAGGCCTAGTGCACAAAATCGTGCTAGTACGGTCCCTAGGCCTAGCCTCCTGCAATCAGGGCCATCTTCTGCCCACTCGCCAGTCCCCAGGCCAGAACACTGCTTCCACTACCAGGCTGTCAGGCCGTTGGGATCACCAGCCCATCCCAGGCTTTTGGGGGGCTCAGGCCTGCAGGAAAGCAGATGCCAGCAACTTCACCTCCATGTGCGTGCACTGGGCCAACTACTGATGGAACACTCTGTCTTCTTGTGGCTGCTCACATGGGCACCACCGCTGCTGATGCTGCCACTGGTGCTGGGGCTTGAGGCACTGATGGAAGCTGTGGGGTGTGCCCACAACCTACCCACCCCAGCATGAGCGGCCCCAAACAGGCAGTGGGTTCCATCAGAGGCCGGCCCGGTGCATGCACATGGAGGTGAAGTCACTGGCCCCTGCTTTCCCACAAGCCTGAGCCTCCAAGCAGCTGAAGATGAGCTTGTGACCCCAACAGCCTGATAGCACTTCGGTCCTCACACCACCCACCCCGATTCCCCCGTTCACCATCGCTGATCCATCAGAGCTGGCAGGCCAGGGCCAGGGACTGAGAGGTGCTCAATGCACCTCATGATGACTGGTCATTTGGTTGTCCTAGTCATCATGGACACTGGCTTTTTATATATATAGATTGCCAGACAAGCACAACAACTCCAGTAAGGGAAAGTAAGCTTCTTATATTTCTTCTATCAAATTCCTTGAAAATGGACATCACATTTTTTTTGGCAATTGTGTGTGTGTCTCTGTGTGTGTGTGTATGAATGTGTATGTGATTTATGAGTAAGTGACTATATGTGTATAGACACATATGTGTGTTTATAGCTGGGTAGACCGCCGTTCTGAATGACATATGTAGCTGCCAATGATGACAACATTCCCCTAATTATTTTCTTAATATGGATCAGTTCACACTGAGCAAGATTAGTTCCTGACAATCTGTTCAGAACATTTCACTTAAGAATTAATTTTATTTTCTATATCAGACACATTTTGAGGATACACATGTCTGAGGGTTGTGGGCTCTATTTTTATCTCAGTGTTACTGAGCTTGAATTTAATTAAATTGTGAACATACCAAACCTTGTTCAGCATAGTTTGTGTAGTAGGAATCTGAAAATGTTTTAAAAAATAGCTCTTTTTTGTAGTCTCCAGCTTCTGAAAAGAAATTTATTAGATATTCTAATAGCATGCTTTAATTACAACTATGTTTTTTAATCTTTCTTACCAAATCTCTGTTTATTCTTTTTTTTGCAATATACAAAAGAAATCTATTACCAGATTAATTAGCCATTTCTATGAAATAAACATTAATATTTCAATTAAAAAGATTTTTAAATGTAATAATATTCCCAAAACTGTAGTAACATAGTATAATATCACAAAAGTTGTAGGAAATATTAAAATCTGCAAATACCAGGATTACTTTGACACTATTCTAAAATATTTTATTCCTTTGGCTCTATTTTTGATCATCAGTTTATGTTGTTCATTATATTCTACAAGTGAGTGGGATCATGTGATATTTACCTTCCTCCAGCTGGCTTATTTCACTTAACATAATGTTCACCAGGTCCATCCATGCTGTTGCAAATGGTAAGAGTTCCTTCGTTTTTATGGCAGCATAGTATTCCATTGTGTCGATGTACCACTGTTTTTTTTAATCCACTCATCTGCTAATAGGCTCTTAGGCTGTTTCCAAATCTTAGCTATTGTAAATTGTGCTGCTATGAACATAGGCGTGCATATATCCTTTCTGATGGGTGTCTTTGATTTCCTGGGATATATTCCTTGAAGTGGGATTACTGGGTCAAAAGTGAGTTCCATTTTTAATTTCCCGAGGAAACTCCATATTGTTCTCCACAGTGGCTGCAACAGTCTGCATTCCCACCAGCAGTTCAAGAGAGTTCCTTTTTCTCTGCTACCTCATTGTCGTTTATCTCCAGAGATCTCCATCTGGCTGTCATCTCACCTGCTTATTTGCTCTGGCTGAACTTTATATATGAGAGAGATGATAGTAGATTTATGTAAAATGCTAGAATGGCTTATGGTTTCCTTCTTAACTTCACAAAGAAGTGACTTCTTATTTAATTTCTAATAACATGTTGTTGTTTTGGTGAAAAAAAAGTGGAAAAAGAGAATTAAAAACAGAAATGTTCAATAAATGGTGATCAGGCTTACATGTACAAAATATTGAAGCTAACTTTTTGAGGAGTTTTATGTAAAACCTGGTAGAAATGTTAGATTCAATGTGACCTTTCTTCCATCCTAGTTTGTTCTATATTGACTCTGTTAAGAGAGCTACAAGACATAAGCATTAATCTTATAATCAATCATTATCTATATAGAGCTGATTAGCATGGCTTATTTCAAATCAATCTGGTATGAGTAGATAGGCTTTGTCTTCAGAACTAATGTCTCATAACCTCATTTAAACAAAATAAAAATCAGAGATAAGTACTTCCAAGGTCTTAATAGGACATGACATGTATATATTCTTGAATGAATGAGATTATCATGCTCAATAACAAGGAAGAAAGAAATCAAAGCCACATGGATATTCTAAAGTAAAAAACAAACAACAGGAAGACTAATTTTTAAAATGCTTTAGAATATGCTGCAAATAGTCTCTAAATACATCAAAGGTTCCATATCAGCACGTCACAAACTAAACAATATTACCTCCATGTTATTAATGATAGAGATAAGTCACAGTGAGACAATGTTCTTAAAAGACCACTGCAAACCAGGATATGCCACATTGGGCTCTCCAAGCAAATGCCTTATGTTAGTAATACGGCCACCTCGTTCCACTCTCCAAATGGTACATTGTCGGAAACCAAACATTGTTCTTGCTAAATGGATGTAAACAGGAGGCCAGAAGGCTGGTCAACCTTAACTGCTCTGAAAGGTCAGAGCTAATCTCTCACTGTTTAGTTGAAACATTGTTGGCTGAAGCAACCTCTACCTCTTTGTTTCATGTTAATTTCTTTTTTTGTTATTTCCTGCCTAAAGGCTAGGGGTGTGTCCCAAAGCCTTAATAAAAGGGAGAAAAAGGCCAGAGCAAGGGGCAGTCCTTTCCACTAGAGGAAGGCTTCATTTGCGTGTGGCCTCCTTCAGAACCCAAACCCTGACCCGGGAACCCTGAACCACAAGGGACATAGAAAGAGGTTCCCACAGTATGTAAAATGATTTTAACCTTAATCTAGAATATTGCACAAAATTAAAGATTAAATTGGGTTATAAAGACTTTTAAATCATTGTATTTAAATAATAAAAATCAGGAAAATTTTTAAAGAAACAAAGATAAAACTTACATGGATCTCTTAATTACTCTTCTTGTGGCAGTCTCTTAAATTTAGAACTAATACATTCATAGACTGGAATAATTACGGAAAAGAAAAATGTCATTAAAAGATTGTCATTAAAGAATTGTTACTATCGAAGAAAACAAGTAGCACTTTCTAAAGGAATTCTTTTTAACATGTTTTAAAGCCCAGTATTAATTAGATTTAAATTTTCTTTATCACAACTCATTGTTAGTGTTTTTCAATACAATATCCACCCCCTATTTTTATCCACAGGAATATGTCCCAAGATCCTCCAGTGGAAGTCTAAAACCATAGATCGCACAGGAACTATATGTGATATGTTTTCTCCTATATATATAGAGAGAGCTATGATAAAATTTAATTAAAGAATTAGACACAATAAATATTAACAAATAATAATAAAATAGAACAATCATAATAACCTATGATAATAAAAGTTATTTTAATAGCTTTAAGGTCATTATTAAGTAACATAAAGGTGACATCAACACAAGTACTGGTATAGGGCAACAGTTGATCTGATAACTGAGATGGCTGGTAAGTGTCTAGTCGGTTGGCCTACAGCACGGATACTCTGGACTAAAGGTGATTCATATCCTGGGAAAGACAAAACAGAAAGTCATAAGATATCTTCACACTACTCAACATAGCATGCAATAGAAAAATCATGAATTGTTATTTCTGGAATTTTTCATTTAATAATTTTGGACAATGGTCACCAAGGGCAAGAGAAACCATGAGAAAGGGGAGACTATGGTAAAAGCGAGGTAGAGTCCTAGTAAGCTGATTAAATAAAATGGGTGTTGGTTTTAGTCTCACGTAATAGTGCCGATAGGAAAAGCCAGGGCATGTGGCTTGGCTCTGCCATTTACAACAAGCACCTGCTCAGTAGCTTTTCCTCATTTTACAGCCTTCAGAAAAAAAGCAGAACATTCCAGCAAGCTTCCTCACAGAGATGATCCAGAGGTTGCACAGGTCTTTTGCTCCACACCCCATCATCCCTGATCCCAGTCACATGGGCACCAAACTGAAGAAAAGCCTGACAACCATGGGCTTTCCCTGGTGCCCACTGCGAACACTCAGGGCATCCCATCACCATGACAACAGAGAGAGAATGATCACACAGTTACATTCACATAGAAGTTTGCTGATTTTTTCACAATCTGCCCAAGGATCTTCTTCTGTAAAGAATTTCACAAGAAAAAAAAAATGCCAAAACTGGTTTGGCTCAGTGGATAGAGCGTCAGTCTGCGGACTAGACTGAAGGGCCCCAGGTTCAATTCCAGTCGGGGGCATGTACCTTGCTTGCGGGCGCATCCCCAGTGGGGGGCGTGCAGGAGGAGGCTGATCAATGTTTCTCTCATAGATGTTTCTAGCTGTCTATCCCCCTCCCTTCCTCTCTGTAAAAAAAAAAAAAAGAATTCCATGTAACATGTTACCTTGTTTAATTCCTTGTGTCTGTCTAACCTGCTTTTCACCAAGCGCATCAAGCGCATGCCTCTCTCATTGACTGTGTGGTCCTTAAACAATGACTTAACAATAAAGTTACATTTCTGGTTACTGTTCCTTCATTTTGAATCTTTATTCCTCACTTTCAGGAGTCACAGCAGCATTACTTGAAGCAGACCCACAATTCTGGCTACAGTACAACATTATTTAACCAAAAGCACACTACATACCAGACCACTTTCATGTAGGAACTGACACTTAGTAATAAAAAAAAGTAGCAGACAAGAGTGGTATAAAGAAGTCATGCATTTACCTACAAAAAAATAATATACGGTAGATGTATTCAGGTGATGTGTAAAGAGACATACATAGTCGTCAAAATCAAGAGCAAGTCTTCACTGGGGAATATGGAGGCCTAGACCAGCCCAGGAAGTTTCAGTTTCCTAACTCTGTGATCTTTTAATTGGATATTATCTTTATTCTTTTAGTTCTGAAAGAAAAAAAAAAAGCATGAGCTTTCTGGACCTCTCTTTATGATAAGACTGAAAATTAAGCATGCTGATGTGGAAAACTTGTCCTGTGGAAAAAGCCACACTTGAGACAACATTTTGGCGATGATGGCAGGGCAATTAGACAAAGGAGCACTGGGAAAATGTGACAAGTAGGCAGCCTCTCATTCAACATAAAAAATAAAAAAAAAAATCTGCCAAAACCGGTTTGGCTCAGTGAATAGAACATGGACCTGCAGACTGAAAGGTCCCAGGTTCGATTCCCATGAAGGGCATGTACCTTGGTTGCTGGCACATTCCCCAGTAGGGGGCGTGCAGGAGGCGGCTGATCGATGTCTCTCTCTCATCGATGTTTCTAACTATCTCTCTCCCTCTCTGTAAAAAATCAATAAAGTATTTTTTTTTTAAAAAAGGGTGGTAACCCCCACTAGGAAAAACCAATCTCGCCTAGCCTCGTCCACTTTTCTTTCCTGAAACGCAGGTCTAGTTGTGAACACGGCCATGAAGAGAGATTTCTCTCTGAAACAGTTAAGTGGTAAGCGGTTCAGCATGTTCTCTGCATAATACGCCTTTTATTCAGAGGTTTCATAATCCACTTTGCAGACAAAAGCAGATTAGAGAGAGAGGTTTGGTGAGAGTGGCTTTCATGTGGCCAGGTAAGAAGCCACCTGTGGGGGGAAACAAAGGAAGAGGAGGGAGGAAGCACATTTGCATTAGCCCTGGGACAGTAAATATGGCTCTCCTGTCTCAGACAAAGGAAGGATGAAGAGAAGCCTTGATGAGGATGAAAGGTCAGTCGCAGACATGAAGGAAAAGATCTTAAGGAAACGTCTTGAAAGGCATTGTCTCACCTGGGCGGTTGTTTAGGTGACTCTCTGAAAGAAATCTGGCCAAGAAAGGCTTTTTAATGTGAAGAGACATAAATCGCATGCTTTCCTTTGGAAGGGACGGTGGAAATCACACAGTCAGGAAATTTCAGAAATGAAAGCGATTTGAAGATCAATAACTTGATTCTCCAGCTGAGAACACTGAACCTCAAAAAAAGAGTTTGAGTGAAAAGTCCATGGTTGTCAAGAAAGGGACAATATCCATATGTAAAGGAGGCTCCCGGGTCTACTCGTCTAGTGCTTTTCCCACAATAGCTTCCCATCCTCTCTGCGTGGCAAGTACATTTTCTAGCAAATCAAGGAGTGCGGTTTCACAATTAACTTCAAACAGAATATTCCACCCTGAAGCATTATATACGGCATTCTTTTTTTTTTTTTTAATATATTTTATTGCCAAGACCGGTTTGGCTCAGTGGATAGAGCGTCGGCCTGCAGACTGAAAGGTCCCAGGTTTGATTCTGGTCGGGGGCATGTACCTTGCTTGCAGGCACATCCTCAGTGTGGGGCGTGCAGGAGGCGGCTGATCGATGTCTCTCTCTCATCGATGTTTCTGACTTTCTATCCCTCTCCCTTCCTCTCTGTAAAAAATCAATAATATATATATATATATTAAATATATTTTATTGATTTTTATTATATATTTAATATATTTTATTATATATGATTTTATTATATATGATTTTTTATTATATATTTAATATATTTTGTTATATATATTTTTTTAAAAAATATATATTTTATTGATTTTTTACAGAGAGGAAGGGAGAGGGATAGAAAGTCAGAAACATCAATGAGAGAGAGACATCGATCAGCCGCCTCCTGCACGCCCCCTACTGGAGATGTGCCCATAACCAAGGTAAATGCCCTTGACCGGAATCGAACCTGGGACCTTTCAGTCCAAAGGCCGACGCTCTATCCACTGAGCCAAATCGGTTTTGGCATATATGGCGTTCTTTATGATGAACCTGAAAGTGGTAGAGGAATCCAACTCTCCTTAGACAATGCAAGAGATTACTATTAATCCAAAGGATTCTTAATCTGTTTATTTTGTTTTTATGCATCCTTTGCAAAATAGTATTCAGCTATTAAAATAAAATAAAAAAACAAATGCACATCAACCTTGAAAATTCCCTGCACAGACTAATCATTAGTCATAAGCAAAACCTAATTTAGCTTATTTTGCAATACCAACTTGACCTGGGTCATTTCTTGCTTATGCTTCTGGAAGTATCAGCAAAACTTAACCTGTCTCCCAAAGTCAATATGAGGTAAGCACTGAAAAGTCTAATATTATAACCAATCACGGTGAAGAGTGAACAGTCACTGCGTTCTTACTCTGCATACTGCTTTATAAAAACATACCCCTCTCCCTTCTTCTCTGTAAAAAATCAATAAAATATTTAAAAAAAGACATACCCCTGAGTCTTCTCCATATTTTGGCTTTAGTGCTCCCAGTTTGCAAACTGTCTTCCTGGTACATGCACAATAAACTTTTATTAATTGCTACCTCAGTGATTCATGGGAGTTCTTCTCAGCACACTGCAGCTACCTCTGAACTTTTGAAACAGCTGAATACATTTTTACATAAATTAACTAACTTACATTGTGTACTCAGACATGTTCAGAGCCAAGAAGCTTTAATATGACATGTAAGTTAATTTTCAGGTAGAGTTTTAGGTGAACAAAATTGAGGTTGTCTTTAGATCATAAATTATATTGGATGGATTTGGGAGAAACGTCTAAATTGAAGCTGAAGTTTAAAGCCTCATTCTCTGGAATCATTTAATTAAGGGACTTATAAATTAGTTATAAGGTGGTCAAAAATTCACCGGCAGGAAAAATAAAAGCACAAGCGAAACAGAACAGAACAACCATAAAAACCAAGTTCATGGCACAAACTTTGTCCAACACAAGAACATTAAGAGACTCGTACGGCCCTTTTTCTGTCATTCACCTGCAAACTACCTCTTTCCCCTCAGTGCGCTGAGAAGAACTCCAAAAGGTTCTAATTTTCATTGGTGCCTTGCAATTTGTAGAAAAGTAGGCCTAATTGGTGAGTAGGCAGCCTGAGCAAATATCAGTTCTAGAAACCCTAAATGGCTAGCTAGTCCCTGCTAGAGGATCTCAGTAGCAATGAGAGGAAAGCAAAGGGACTTGTGATTGTCTCAATGTCACTCATCAAATGGTAGGGAAGAGTGTGCAGCATGGTGGCGTCACACACACAATCCCGAATAGAATATTAGTGTAAGGAAAAGGTGTTGCACAAAATTGCAGGAGAGAGAAAGGAATAGGGACCATCATACCAAGGTTGGGTATAGCCTCACATGAGTTTGTCCTCCTCCCTCACCACCTTTTCCCAACTCCTCAGATTACAGGGAATAATAATAATAATAATAAAAGCATTAGTATGCATTCCTTAAACTGTAGCTTATACCAGTGTTCAGCAAACTCAATAGTCAAGAAAGCCAAATATCAATCATGATTGAAATTTCTTTTTGAGAGCTAATTTTTTTTAATTTAAACTTCTTCTACTGCCATTTCTTCAAAATAGACTCGCCCAGGCTGTAGTATTTTGTGGAAGAGCCACACTCAACGGGCCAAAGAGCCACATGTGGCTCATGAGCCACAGTTTGCTGACCACGGGCTTATATAAATGCAAGGAGAATTTACCAGCTCTATGGGAAAACCACAGGGAAGCCAACCAGGTTATCTAAGTGAAGCATGAACCCAAGAAAAGAAATACATGGAATCCATGTAAATATATCTCAAAAGGACAGAAACAATGAAGAAAGGGAAGAATGAAGGAAAGTAATCCTATATAATAAAAGGCTAATATGCAAATTGTCCCCTCAACCAGGAGTTCAACTGGGAGTTCAACCAGGAGTTTGATCAGGGGGTATGGCTGGCTGGCCAACAGCCTGTAGCCCCTCCCCACAGCCAGCCCAGCCCAATTGGCCCCATGAATTCATGCACTGGGCCTCTAGTACTATATAAAATGCTGCCCAAAAATTTAATTCTATAAACAAATTTAACCAAAGGAAATTTTTCTACCTTAATATTGGTAATGAATGAGTTCAGGACAATAAGAATGGTGCAATGGGAAGATATGTATACATGTAACACATTAATAAAATTTTAAAAAAATAAAAATGATGAAGTTGGTACTAAAAAAAATTAAAAAATTAAAAAAGAATGCAATAATAAAATAATAAAATAGAATTAGATTAATACAAAATATTATCATTAAGATAATCAGTTTCTATCTGAATCAGCAGCAATATACAAATAATCAATATATTAGAAATAGCAGAGGGAAAAAAAAGCAGAGTTGAGCATCAGATATAATTAAGATGGATGAGATAGTTACAGACATTGTGATAATTAGATAAAAAGTATAGATATAAAGAAATTACTAGGAGAATCCAACCTAAGCAAGATTGGACCTCAACCCCAGTAAGATATCTAGTAAATCTATAATAATAAAAGTGTAATATGCTAATTAGACTGGACATCCTTCTGGACAAAGCCCTGGTCCCAGGGCCCAGAGGGAAGCCAGTGTCGGCAGCTAGGTGAAGGAAGGCCTACTCTTGCACAAATTTTGTACACCGGGCCTCTAGTTGAATAATAAAATTCAAAACTTTAATAAGGAAATAATTTTTAGATAAAGTGAACAATATAAAAGATATACCACATTTCAAGAAAACTTGGTTCAGAATAATCAATGCCAACTTATTCTCTATTGATGCTCAAGTATGAAAAAAGAATTATCTAGGTATTCAGGCAGACATCAAACATGTCACATACAAAATAAGATATAGGGTTAGTTAGCTTTAGAGATTTCCACAATTATGTTCTGTGTCAAAAAAACAACAGTATTTTAAAAATACCTACAGAATTAAAAAATATAAAAAACATCTTTGCCCGTGCATATAATCCCAATAAGAGTATCATTCAAGTATAAATGAAAGAGGAATATTTCTCTCTTATGAATGAACTCTATCATCCCTTCTAAAATTAACCTCCTCAAAAATAAAGTGGCTGATGATGATACACATGAAATCAAAAGACGAATGGAACACTCATAAAGAGAACTAATTCAATACTCAATGCCAGCAAACAGCAGAAGAATGTCTACTAGATTCTTGGGGAAAGACAATATGGCACCAAATTTTATATCCAGCCAAATTTTCCTCAGTGACAAAAATAACAATATACAATTCTAGTAAACAAATCTCAGATGATAATTCTTAAAGGTCCTCACTAACAAAGATAATTAATAATGTTTAAAGGCCTACCCTACCTTTTCTTTACCCCATATAAGATACTTCTCAAACAATCTTCAGACTTCGTACAAAGGAAGATTACCATCTTCTAGCAACAACTAAATTATAAAGAGGTTTACCTATTAGATTTTAGAATAGTAGGTAAATTATATAGGAAGTCAAAGAAAAGAAATATACTGGCTTTAGAGATAAGCAAATGTGTATTTCATGAGGGTCTTTAAACCATGAAGCACAGGAAGAAGTTTAGTGGGAATGGACCTAACAATGCATTTGGGCCCTCGGACACAATTTCAGAGAGAAAAATCACTTGTAGGCTTTCCAAAAGTATTCTTAATAAGCAATGTAGTTTTTCTTGGTTATTCACGAGTATGTTTGAAGGCAATATTTCATGTTATTTGCATTGGAATTTCATAAATACAACCAAATGTAAACATTTATTAAAGTTGAGTACCTATAGACATTTGTGAGTTCATTTTGTTTCCTTGGCGGGGAGGGGTTGTCTGTTTTATGTTTTTATTAATTGCCTGAGGTTTGTCTTTTAGGTGTTAATTAGTAGGAATTCTTACTATTCTCCTTCTTGATTTGTCCTTTTCTCTTTTAATTTCAAAAAACAAACTTCTTCAGTATCCCAGCACTACAAACACATCTTCCTAGATTTTCATTAAATTTTTCTGTACTTTTTATGTAACTTAACCCACCTGAAATTTATTTTTCTTTACCATGTGAGGTAAGTATATAATTTTGTCTATCATGAGATGGATTACAAAGCAACCTGAATTATTTATTGCATAGTCATCCTTGCTTCACCCATTATAGGTAACACTGTCATATTGATACATGAAGTTTCTATACATCAATCATGTAATCTATTTCACAAATACTTTTCTACTCCTGGGACACAATCAGATACTCTTTATTATAACTCTATAATGGGTTTTGTTATCTGTTTTTAACTTTAAAAATTTTTAAGACATATGATTTGTCCTTTTTCATATTAACCAGTTTGTTTGCTTTTGGTAGGTCTTTCATAATTGTTGCATTTTTTAAAAAGAAATTTATTCTTCCACTCATTTATTTGAATGTATGAAGTGCACTCAAAAATAATTTGAGGAGGGTATATGCGGATTTTATTTTGGTTTGGCTATATAACTTTTGGTTTTCAATCTTATATTTAATATATTATTACCCTGTGCTTGGAGCAGGACATGTAAACTCATTTTGCTATCTTCTTCCCTTATAAATATTCAAAAGAAATATAAAGTTTTTTCTTGATTTCCCAAAGAGTAATTGCAACTGCATCAGCTCTAAAGAAGAAAACAGTAATAGCATTTCCATCTTTTCAGCTTCTCAGATTCAAGGGTCACTGTCCAGGTTCCAATTATAGATGGTTTATCATCATATAGCAGTAAAATGAGCCTCTCTCCTCTCCACCAGTGGTATCTCTCATTCATATATATTTTAAAGTGCCAAATAATACAATTAACTTGGTTAATACACATACACACACACACACACACACACATATATATATATATATATGTGTGTGTATATATATAATATTCATAGACTATTAGTAAAATTAGTTGGTCTATAATGAAAAACTTACTTCAGAATTCAAACATGAAACTAAATTTTTTAAATAAAAAAAAAGTTAAGTATGTTTCTCAGTTTCAACATATAACTAAGTAGGTTTTATAGCCAGTGGGTTAATTCTGATAGGATTTAAATTACAGACATATTAAAGTGTTGTTGACTGTACAAATTGATTGATAAATAGTTAAAGAAAAGTACTATTTATTTCTGGAGGATGTTATAATCATCCTCTTTTTAGGCTAACAATTTTTATTACAACAATATAAGGAAATGTGGATGTAAATGTAGAATTGTATATATATATATATATATATATATATATGTATAAAATTTATATATATATATATATATATATATATATATATATATATATATAATATCCCATGACACACATTGTTAAAATTTATATTCTGCTTTTTATGAGTGGGGATTTTAGACTGCAATGCTCCAATTTCTTCTTTCAATGGTAAAGAAGCAAGAAAGGTAGCTATTACTCATTTTAGCCCATTATAATATGGCACAATGTTAGTGTATTAAGGACCTGTGATTTGGGACGTCATTACCTCTGGCCACTTTTACTTACCAGAGCAAAGGGCAAATAGGATGACTTCAACATAGGTTTGCTTTTATTTATGGGAAGGGGAGTTGGGGGAGGGGAGCAAAAAGTAAAGTTTATTCTTATTTATTATTTTATTATTTTCCAGACAAACAACTGTAAACCTATGTTTGTCACACCTTGTATTTGTTTATATATTTTTTTAACTCTAGACTCATTGTTAATCAAGGTGTGGAAGTTCCAATGATAAGCTGGATGTAACTTGTCAGAAAATAGTCTTGATAGTCCCAGAAAGTCTAGGTCTATCTATAGTAATGGATGCAGTTATCATAACCTGTTCTCTTGTTCTAATTGGCATGTATACCGAGATAGATAAAGTCCAGGGCAAGTGAGCAATACCTTCCCCTACCCAGGACACTTCCTTAAAATAGAAACAAATGCTTGATTCTCTGACAGCAGCGACTCTCATTGGTGGATAACTGCACGAAGCCATAAAGAGTTGCCATTTGATGCCTTAAGTGGATTTTCCTTTCCATTAAATCAATACTGCTTTACATTGCACAACTTCTCTTGGGTGATATAATGGAGACTGAAAAATTTGTGATTATTTCAATAAGGAATACACATACAAATGTAAAAATATATATGCGAGGCTGTATATCTCTACCT
>PVJN01026340.1:0-29128 GCA_004026805.1 Lasiurus borealis | reverse complement strand
TTGTATATGTCAAGTGTCTGAAATTACTTCAAAATAAAAAGTTAAACAACTGAAAAGAAAATGTGAGAGAGGGGGCAGTAAATATAAATTACAGTCAGTAGAGGGGTCTAGGTCATGTTAAAGATCTGCAGTATATCACTGACTCAACACAGTAGCTGTACATTATTAAATTAGTAATAACTGATGGCCTACCTCTTTAAATCTGAAAAGAGAAAAGGAAGTACAGACTTATAGAAGCTTGAGGATAAATAGTGCCAAATTAGAAAGTCAATTTCTCTCAAGTTCAAGTTAATAAATTGAATGTGGCCTGAGACAGTCCATAGTTTGCAGAAAGATAAGATTTAGAAAATGTGAAATTTTGGTTAGTTAAATGGAAAAAAATGCCTGGTTTTATCTAGAAACACTTATTTAAAAGTAAACTAATATCTTTATTTAGCAGTGGATTAATTGATGAAATGTGTATTAAGTACTCTGTGATAAGTGCTGTGAAGGCTATAGGGAACATGATTGGGTCATAGCTATGAAGGTGAGATGCCTTTAAAGTGATTATGAGTCTTTAGGAATTATGTATATAATTCTATATGTATATCCATAGAACAAGAGAATATAAGAATTACTATGCAAAGTATTTAAGTAAAATGCTATGGCAGCAAGTAAAACTTAGTTTTATTAGGGAGCTAGAAAAGATTTTGTGGAGGAGGTGGCATTTTAGCTGTATTTTGAAAGATTAGTAAGAGTTTAGTGGCTAGAGATATAATGTTAAATGTGGTCCTTCTGCAAAGATGAGTGTGAATTAAAGTGTATACACAGGTAGGGGGTTAAGTACTGGGTGAATGGGCACTCTACACATGCTACATTGGGAATGGAAAACAGGTATGATGGAACAGGTAGGTTCATAGGCAGATTGGAGCATAATCCAGAGGTCCCTGATTCCTAAAGTTATTTCTGTGGCTTCACCTTTTAAATATTTAACTTCTTTTTCCATCTAGAGCAGCGGTTCTCAACCTGTAGGTCACAACCCCTTTGGGGGTCGAACGACCCTTTCACAGGGGTCACCTAAGACTAATGGAAAATACCTATTTCCCATGGTCTTAGGAACCAACACACCGCTCCTCAGTGTAGCAAAATGTAGCAATGTAGTTTACTGTTGTCATATTAAGACTGTTACCCATGCTACACCACGATTCAAGACAAAATTTCATTTATTTGTAATTAGAAATAAGTATTTCACAATATATAATTACATATTGTTTTTGTGATTAATCACTATGCTTTACTTATGTTCAATTTGTAACAATGAAAATATATCCTGCATATAAGATATTTACATTACAGTACATAACAGTAGCAAAATTACAGTTATGAAGTAGCAACGAAAATAATTTTATGGTTGGGGGTCACCACAACATGAGGAGCTGTATTAAAGGGTCATGGCATTAGGAAGGTTGAGAACCACTGATCTAGAGGTTATTTTGATATCTTTTTTTAAACAAGGATCCAATGTACTACTATATTTCTTCCCTCCCATACCTGGTCTGTTGTCCTGAACATCACTTATTACATAATTATCTTTGAATCTTTCCTTTCTCCACCCTCTTACACATCCACTAAATCACCAAGTTCTATCAAACCAACCTCTAAATATTCCTTAAATATTTTCACTTTCCATTCTCATTTGCAGTACTTCAATCATCTCTTACTTGAATTACTTCAATAGTCTTCCAAAGAGTCTCTGGCATCCACTTCAAAAAAGGCAAATCTATCAAGTAATTTGCCTGCTTAAAATTCTTCAGTAGCTTCCCACTGCTCTTAGATAAAACTCAAAATCTCAAATATATCACAGAGTCTTGTGTGATCTGACTCCTACTTACTTCTACAGATGCACTTCCTGCCACATTTTCATTGTCTGTGTTCCAGACACAGGGAACTTATTTCTGTTCACCATGATCTAATATTGCAATTTTTAAATTATGTTTTGATGCCTTATTAAAAGACAAAAATTAGAGAACCAAAGTGGTGGCATATGATATACACCTATATGTGCTGCCACACCAAAACTATAACTATAAGACAAAACAACTATCCTCCAGAACCACGGGAAAGCTGGTGGAGTTGAAGTTCTACAACTAGAAGGAAAGAAAAAGTACATTGAGACCTGGTAGAACCTGCAGAGGCCCAGAAAGGCAGAGGTACAGAGACGCATGTGAATTGGGCTGGTGTGCACTGTTTGTTTGTTTGTTGTTGTTGTTTTTTTTCAATTGGGAGAGAGTTACAAGTTCCAGACTCTGTGAACTCCAGTTTCCTGTGAGATCTGGGGACCCAGATACAGGGAGAAACTGGACTGTCTGCAATCGGTTGGAAAGGGAGGGTGGATCTCTCGCAGAGATGAGCACAGAAATCATTGTTTACTGCACTGGGGCACTGGGTGCTGGACACGGGATATGGAAACCAGGATGCAGAGAGGGCTGATTGGCAGCCAGCGCTGTTTGTCATGCCCTAGTTCTTCCCTGAGACCCCGCCTCATGCAATTTACAAACCCTCCGAGCTGTGTGCAGTGGCTTTTGCATAAGAATGGCTTGTCCTCTAGCAGCTTAAGCTAACAAATTGCAACTGGGTCAGAAAACTCCAAAACTTCCAAGCTCCAAGCAAAGAGGAAAAATCTGCAGATCTCCCTGTAGCTCCTGCTGGGTGGCCTCAGACACTAGCTGATTTTCACCTCCTTGGAGATCCAGGAACCAGTGTACCTAGAGGTCAGTGTGAGACAACACCAGATTTCAACTCCTCACATACATAAGTGACACACTGAAGAGGCAGACTTGGTGAGGACCAAAGCCCCACTGAAGCAGTTTCCAGCACAGAAGTTTTTCATTATAGACACAACTAATCCTCATAGTCAATTGGCTTGGAGGTCAATTCTTCCCAGTGTACCAATAGTAATCAAAGATTAACTATAGTAAAACTGTGTACCCAGCCCACAAAGGGGTGCACCAAGAGTGTCCATCTCAGTTGACTGGGGAGGCAGAGCTACTGGGCCATAAAGGACAACTAGCACACAAAGCCTCTCCATCAACACAGGGAAGCAGCCAAAATGCAGAGACCAAGAAACATGTCATTAATGAAAGAAATGGAGGAAAGCAAACTACTGGACATAGAGTTCAAAACCACATTTATAAGGTTATTCAAGATTATCTTCTACGAACTGCAGAGAAACTTAGTGAGAGCTCTGAGAAACTTAGTGAGACCTTCAAGGATATTAATGAGAATGCCAAAACAAACAAACAAACAAACAAACAAACAAACATAAAAACGGGAAAGGACCAGTCAGAAATTAAGCATACATGGTCTGAATAAAGAATAATATACAGAAATCCGATAGCAGACTAGAGGACCCAAGAATGAAACCAAAGATATGAAATATGAGGAAGCAAAAAACACTCAACCAGAAAAACAAAAAGAAAAAAGAGTCCAAAAATGTGAAGATAGTGTAAGGAGCCTCTGGGACAACATCAGTTGTACCAACATCAGAATTATGGGGGTGCCAGAAGAAGAGAGAGAACAAGATACTGAAAACCTATTTGAAGAAATAATGACTGAAAACTTTCCCTACCTGATGAAGAAATGGACTTACAAGTCCAGGAAGCACAGAGAACCCCAAACAAAAGGAAACCAAGGAAAACCACACCAAGACACATCATAATTAAAATGCCAAGAGCAAAAGACAAAGAGAAAAACAGTGATTTACTTACAAGGGAGTACCCATATGACTGTCAGCTGATTTCTCAACAGAAACTATGGAGGCCAGAAGGGAATGGCAGAAAATATTCAAAGTGATGAATAGCAAGAACCTACAATCAAGATTACTCTACCCAGCAAAGCTATCATTTAGAATTGTAGGTCAGATAAAGAGCTTCACTGACAAGAAAAAGCTAAAGGAGTTCATTACCACCAAACCAGGGTTATATGAAATGCTTAAGGTTATTCTTTAAGAAGAGGAAGAAGAAGAAAAAGGTAAAGATAAAAATTATGAACAACAAAGTGATAGCAAATACCTATCAACAAGTGAATCTAAAAATCTAGTGAATAAAAAATCTGGTGAACAGAATAAACTGGTGAATATAATAGAATCAGGGACATAGAATGGGAATGGATTGACAATTCTCAGGGGGAAGGGGGTGTGAGGGATAGGGGAAGAGATTGGACAAAAATCTTACACATATGGATGAGGACAGTGGTGGGGGTTAAGGGCATGGGGTGGGGGGGTGGGAAATCAGGTGGAAGAGAGCTATGTGGGGGGAAAGAGGAACATTTGTAATAAACTGAACAATAAAGATTTATTAAAACAAACAAACACAAAAAAACACAAAAAACACAAAAATTATTTGGTGGGGGAGGTAGAGAAGTTATGGGGGGACAAATGGTGATAAAGGGAGATTTGATTGGGAGTGGTGAACACACAATGTAATATACAGATGATATATTGTAGAATTGTACACCTGAAATCTATATAATTTGGTTAACTAATGTCACCCCCGATAAATTCAATAAAAAATATTTTACCTATTCTTTTCTGTTTATTTTTCTACTTTATCCACAAATCCTTAGAGTTTTAAGTAAGAATATGTAAAACTACTTTGGAAAGAACTGACACCTTTATAATAGTGTCAGTACTTTATAATACTTTCCCCTCCAGAAGTGTGTGATGTTTCTTCATTTAGTCATGTTGTTTTTTAAGTCACAAGAAATGTTTGTAATGTCTTATAAATATAGAAAACCTGGAAGAAAATACAAGTGCAGGTTTCCTTAATATCTGGACAGAAAATGATTTTTTAAACATTAAATAATAGAAGAGCTAACAATGGAAAGGGCTGCTTGATATAACTATATAACAATGAAAACAATGGCATATGTTTAAGCACATTATAAATAAAATTAAAAGATGAGTGAGAAATTGGAAGAACAATTGAAACAGAGAAGCCAAATGGCTTCTGTCATTACCAGATAAAAAATGACACAAATTGATAAGAAAAACACTACATTTCCAAAGAAAAGTGGGCAAAGAACTTGAACAGTTCTCAAAAAAGGAATTTAAAATGGCATAGTCTATTCTTTTTAAGTTAATTCTGATTCTGACAGATCACTGTTTGCCTCAGCTATTTTTAGATCACATGAAAGGCTCTTTAGTTGACTGGTACCTACCAAGTATTTAAAGTTACTAGATCCTTTGTTAAATATAGGTTACAAGACTTAACATTTCTATTTCAGTATCTTCTTATTGTTTTTCAACTTAGATATCCAGGTAAAAAGACATAAAGGAAAGTGCATTTGCTATATTTAATAAAGAAAGGAAAGAGATTTTGGTATTTGATTGACTATAGACAAGGGGCTACAAGGGGCTACAAGGGCTGGCTAAGGCAGCTGCACAAATTTTGTGCATCGAGCCTCTAGTGAAATAATAAATGTGTTTCAAGTCACTCAATTTGTGGTAGTTTGTTAGGTAGCATACAAAATGAATACAACTTTTTACCCATAGATTTTCTTTATTTATTTTGCCACTGGAAACATGTTCAAATAAATGTTTGTTCATATATCCTTATCTGTTGGTGCCTTTATTTTATAGCATAGATTTTTCAGGAGTGTGATTACTGTTTCTGTTCTTTTTAATTTTAGTAAATGATGCCAGGTTGTTTTCTCAAGAAGCTCTAACAAGTCACATTATCCCAGTAAGGTGTGGCAATATATCTTTTCCTATAATCTTTACTAGTAAAGGGCATTAATCAAGGTTTGTAATTCTCTCCAGTCTCCTAGGTATAAGGAGATCTCTTATTTTTACTTTAATTTGCATTTCATTGCTTATCAGTGAGTTTGAACATAATTTCATGTTTCTTCATCACAGCGGTTACCTTTTTCTGTGAATTTCTCATATTCTTTGCCAATTTTTCCTTCTAGGCTTTTGTTTTGTTTTTGGTCTCCCTTTAATTTTATGATAGCCTCCCTTTAATTTTGTATAATTTTATGATAGCCTCCCTTTAATTTTATGATAGCCCTTTGTATATTAATAGATATTAACCTCAGTCCAATATGTTGCAGATAATTTTACCCTAATCTGTTTTTTGTTGTTGACTTTCTTAGTGAATTTTTATGCTAAAAATTGTAAGTTTTGCTGAAACAGATTATTTTTATTTTCATTAATAATTGCTGAGTTTCCAAAGTTTCAATTTTGCTTAAAGAGGTCTTTTTTTTCTCCTCCCAACTTCCCAAGATGTTTATATTTTTAGGTCTTAATTCTATCTGGAATTTCTTTTCTTGGAGTAATAAGGTTGAAATTTATTTTCTTCATGGTGTGTAGCCAGTTGTATTGGTAAAATATAAATTGCTAAGTTAACCCAAGAAAAGCTAAAAAACTTGAGTAAACTAATTACTATAAAATATATTGACAATATTAAAAAATTTACCTTTGAAAAGCATTATCAGTATCAGTGGATTTATAGCTGCATTTATCATCATCATCATCATCATTATTTTTTTAAAATACGTTTTTATTGATTTTGGAAAGAAAGGGAGATTCTGATCATCTGGGGGTTGAGCCTACAAGCTAGGCATGTACCTGGACCAGGAATCAAACTGTGACTTCTGATTCATAGGAAGTCATTCCTTAACCATTGAGTCATACTGGCTGGGCTATAACTGCATTCAAAAAAGCCTGTTTAATTTTAAAAGTAAAATTAAATAACAGATAATTCCCATCTGCCTTAAACCTTTGCTACTAAAGTGTGGTCCTAGAATCAACAGTATCACCTAGGAGTTTATTAGTAATTAATAACAAAGTCTCAGCTACCTTCTGACCTAATGAAACACAGCCTGCATTTTAACAAGATCCCAGGTGATATATGTGTGCATTAGCGTTTGAGAAATATTGATTTAAACCAACGGAAAGCTTCCTCTAAGTGTCAAAGTTGTTGCTGTAGAGTTTCAAGCAGTGTTCCCTATATGGTCTTAATTGCTCCTGCATCCCTTTTTCTTTTCGCACCTTGATTATTTTTATTTATTATACTTTTCCCTTAATTGTACTTACGGTAGACTTATCTATTTTACTGATCTTTTTAAAAGCAAACTTAAAAATAATTTTGCTACTATGTTCTCTCATTAATTTAAGCTTTAGCTTAATTAGTTACTCTAGTGGCTTTTGGTTCAATTTTTTGTCTAATTTAGAAATAAATATTGTTTGTTTGTTTTTTTACATGAAAACATATAATATTATACTTTTCATTGAGTATAGCTTTTGTTGTGCTCCTTAACTTTTGGCTAAATTTTTCTTTTTCATTTAATTTTTTTCCCTTTTTATCTAAATATAATCTAGATTTAGGATTTCTAATTTCTAAGTAAATAAAATATTTTTATCTAATATGGTTGTTTTATTATTATCTTGAAATTAAAAATTTTACTTTTAAATTAAACATGTTTAAGATTTTATTTGTGCCCAGTTATGTATTTGAACTTTATAAATGTTGCCTGGGCATACAAAAATTCCATATTCTCTATTTCTGTTGAATTGATGACTGTCAATTCCTCTGAGTTTCTACTTCTTAATTTTATTTTTGTCTCAGAACTGTATAAAAAGAGATCCTTAGTTAGTACTCTGGTTATAGATATAGACATAGGTTAAAGAGTGTTGATTACTCTTTATTCATGTTCATCTATCCTGAGATTTCTGTCTTGTTTGTTTTTTAATTAATTAACTAATTTATATTTAGATCATGCACTTATTAGAAAAGGCTCTGCATTCCTTTTTACTTATGAAACTAAAGGTTAAGTGCATAGGTGTGTGTGTCCCTCAGCCTAGCCTGCACCCTCTCCATTCTGGGACCCCTCAAGGGATGGATAACTACCCGTTTAGGCCTGATTCAGACAGGATCTGGCCCAAACGGGCAGTTGGACATGCCTCTCACAATCCAGGACTGCTGGCTCCCAACTGCTTGCTTGCTTGCTTTCCTGATTGCCCATAACTACTTCTGCCTGCCAGCCTGATCACCCCCTAACCACTCCCCTGACAGCCTGATTGATGCCTAACTGCTCCTCTTTCAGCTTGATTGCCCCTAAATGCCCTCCACTGCAGGCTTGGTTCTGACCAACTTCCCTCCCCTGCAGGCCTGGCTTCCCCCCAACTGCTCTTCCATGTAGGCCCAGTAACCCCCAGCTTCCCTCCTCTGCTGGCCTGGTGACCCCTAACTGCTCTCCCCTGCAGGCTTGATTACTCCCAACTGCCCTCCCTTGCAGACCTTGTCCCTCTCAACAGCCTGCCCCTGCTGGCCATTTTGTGGCAGCCATCTTGTGTCCACATGGGGGCAGCCATCTTGTTTGTTGGAATGATGGTCAAATTGCCTATTACTCTTTTGTTAGATAGGATGCTTTTTAGTTGTGAATGCTCTCTGTTTTCTGGTCCAGATATTTGTACTTTTAACATACTGCGTCTCTGCCCCATGCTTGAATTTCTCTATATAAGATGAGGATGTATTCACTCATCAGAACCACGTCTGAATCCAAGTTCTCATTGTCCTGCCTACCTTTCCTTTACTATAATACATCTTCCCTTGGTTACTGTCAATTGTCCAAGTTTCATACATTTCTGGGCATGTGCCTTCAGGTCATAGGCAGTAGCTGCATTCTTATTATAAAAGATGTATCTCTTTAGAACATCTGTCTGATTTCTTGTAATCTACTTGAGAGTGTTCAGATATTACAGAGCGATTCCCCACCAGCTTTTTCTCTCGACTCTATAGGCAACTTTTAGGGAGTACATCTCAATAGTTTCCTGAATCCTAGCTGCTTCTGGGGAAACCTCTGCAATGGCTCTCTGAGATCTTGCCTTTCTTGTTCTGTAGATTTCACTAGATTTTATGTTCTTGGATCTAGTAAACTCTAAAATACCTCTTGCTCTTCAAGCACCCCTTTATGAGCAGTTCAACCAGGTTTGTTTTATTATTTCTTATTTTTTAGCTGGCCTTCAAGATTTTATTTTTTCTTTGGAAACTGTCTAGCATGTACTCTAAGATCACAACATTCCATCTACAGAAAACACATTTCCTCCCTGTATTCAGCATTATTTTTGTTCACAGTCCATTGCTTCTGTCCTGACACTGAGCTGAAGCACAGGAAGCCAAGGTAATGCTCCTTGGCTTCCTCAGTGAACAGGATTTTAATATTTTTCCAGGCCCAGAACTTTAAATTGCCTCTTAGTCTCTGAGTTTCCAGCCATTTCATTTATGGTTTAGTTTTCCTCACTCATGAAATCCTGGTTTCTTTTAGATTTTTTTTAATAGCACCCACATCCCTTCTGTGTGTGAGGCCATAGTCAATCTCTGAAATGCAAAGTCAGTTTCCCAGTCATTTCAATAGGTGATTACAGCCTCCTTGAGGCCATGGGTTTGGAGGATGACTCTTAAAAACACGTGAAAAGGCTACATGAAGCCAACAGGCTCATTTTTCCATAATTTTCTTTTTAAATTTTGCACTTCAAAATAGCATACAGAAATGCAGTCTGAGGTATTACATTGAGTACTATTTCTGACACCTGGTGAGAGACCGGCTCTAAGCTCTGTGGCCTTTGTTAGCTGCTTTATACTTCAGGGACCCAGCCAGCCGATCTGACTGACAAACATAATAAAACAAGCTGAGTCTGAACTACTCACAAGTGCCTAAAAGGCCTGTACACTAGGACTCTGCCTACTTTAAAGATAGCCATTATTGGAACAAAAGAGACTCTCTTACTTGTGATGTAATGCCTGGCCCACTGGCCTGCTTTAAACCTTAGCTGTGCCAGTATAATGTCAAATGTCGCCAAGAGAGAACCACACAGACTATGATTACTAAGCCCCACATTCCCTCAACAATTTAAATCCAGCCACAGGGTGACAATAAAAGTCACAGAAAACCACTGAGATCAAAACCCAGGTGGTTTAGAGTTCCTCAGGCAGCAGGGCTTTCAAACCGTTTCCCTTTCCTGTGTTTCTATGCAGTGCGCACACATTGTGGCCCCGGGGTTGTCACTCTGCATTTCTAGCCCATGACTGATAAATTAGGGCTAGAGAGGGCCTATCAATAACATTTTTCTTCCTTTCCTTGAGTTGGGAAAAAGAAAAGTGCATACAGGATTTCAAATTTCAAATAGATGATGGGAAAAATACCTGCTTTTTATTGAGAGTGTTGAATCAGAGAATGTGGCTTGACCTATAGCCACACTGTACTTCTCTCATATGTCCCTTGCCCTAACCTGTGAATTGGAAGTATCTACTCATAACACCAGGCCCTGTAAAGATAGAACCTTCCTCGTAAACTTACTAACAGATGAGAAGAAAAGATGTGTGTCCTGAAGATTTTGCATTCTGAAACAGAGGAATGAACTAGACTGTTAGTTTCTTGTCCTTCTTTTCATGGTCAGGATCAAAGCAATTTTTTTCTTCCTTGGGGACATATAGGTAAGGGGGCAGAGATACCATCCTGCGATTAGAGCGCCCTCTGCACTATGTTAATGTGAAGAGTGGGGTCAGGTAAGTGTCCCTCCTATTTTTATGATAGTGTACATATAAAAAGCTCCTCATAACTGGTGAGGTACTTGGTTCTGATTAGGATTTGAGTTGAGAAACAAGAGTGTGATGTAATGCTGAACTTTGGTAGATTTGCAGATTTTAGAGAGAGGAACAGCATTAGTCAGGAGAGCTATACAATTGTAGGGTGTGTTCAATGAGCAACGAGGAATCCAGTGTGGATAGGACACTGGGGAAAGTGGCTAGAGATGAGGGTGGGAAGTAATGGTGGACTAGGTTTTAAAGTACTTTATTTCATACTCATAACTTCAGAGTCTATCCTATTGCAACTCATTTAAGGTTTAAGTAGGGAAATAATTTTGATATTTACATTTTTGAACACTAGTTCACTCAGTAGCTAAAATGGTGAAGGAATAGCTTTGGAATACAGTATAGATATCGAGCTCAGTAGACAAACTGACAATATAGTCAAGAACTGTGAACAAATCTGTGCCTGAAACTGTAGTAGAATTAAATAAAAACGAGGAGTTAAGGAGTTCAAATACTTTAATTAATGTGTCATATGTGATTGGAGGAACTTTGCAAACTCAGAAATCAGACTACAGAGATTCACCGGGTGGCATCTTTGACCTGTTGAGTTTCCGTGCTGCCACCCTCCATTTACCCCCTATCTAATCAGTTGCCCAGGCTATGGATTTTTTCTTTGCAATAACTTGAATGATTCACTTTTTTCACTTCCTGACTCTCTTCACCTTTCCCAGATCCTTCTTACCTCATACTTTGGTGATTATTTGTCTGCACCAATCATTTGAAAATCTCAATGTCAAGTAGGTTTGATTCTGTATTAATTTCAGGGATTAGATTCTGGTACAATTTCCCCTGGATCTGGTTGAGAGTTTACACAAACAAAGCCACATGGGCATGGGCTATTGGTTTCATTCGAGTGTGTGCATGGATGGAGGGTACAGGCAGGCTTTCTGACTCTCCTGCAGATTGAATTTATCCATTTTGTCACAGTGAAATGCTGTGCCAAACATCTGAGGGGCTTACTGCATGGAAACTGGAAGCCCAGGGCCCAATGCACCTGAAGGAGCAGAACCCAGAAGCAGCAAAGCAAGAGCATGGACCCTCCTAGCTTTTGACCCAAAATGACTCCCACTGACAACATTGTCCAATGAAAGTTAGGCTCTTACCAATTTCACCAAATGGATTTATTTCTCTCTCTCCAAGGAGAGGAACAACTTATGTAGCAGAGTCTGAAACATTTCTAGTAACACCATCTTTCCTCTTTCCACAGATTGGAATAAGATTTTCTTAACTTTTGGTTGGGTAAATAATGTGGGTAAACGGGAGTAGAATATTCCACCACATTATTCATTTTATGTATTATTTTCGAATGTTTGAGGGTACACAGCTTTTATTTTTAGTTTGTAATCTCTCTGAAAGCAGAGCCCATATATATGGCTTCCTTTCTTCTCATCAATGAATATTCTGAATAAGAATATTTAGATTTAGTTGGAAATATGCAAAATGGATGCCATATGGGAAAGGCTTCCTGCTGCACAATAATTCTATGTCTTTGCATGATTATTGTCAGTTTTCAGGGTTTTATGTTTTCATGGTCTTATCTGATTGCTGGTCTCCTGCTTCCACATGTGCTGTCTTGGTTGTTCATGCAATTAATTCAGAGTGCGTCCTTGATATTTATTGGATTTCACACATTCATAGCATTTGTGCATTTATTAGGTTTGATGGGTGAGCTGACAGCTAAGAAAAGGGTGCATAACCCATTCAAAAGTGTACATATTCATATTACACACTCCTCTAAAATTTTTTTCCTGAGACAACTATTTATTTATTCAATAAATCTTTATTGTTTAAATTATTATAATTTGTTCCTCTTTTTCCCCTCCATAGGTCCCCTCCACCTGGTTCCTACCTCTTCCTCTGCCCTTACCTCCCCTCATTGTCCTCATCCATAGGTGTATGATTTTTGTCCAGTCTCTCCCCACATCCCTATCACACTTTTCCCTCTAAGAATTGTCAGTTAATTCCCTTTCTATGCCCCTGATTCTATTATATTCACCAGTTTATTCTTTTCATCAGATTTTTTATTCACTTGCTTTTTAGATTCACTTGTTGATAGATATGTATTTGTTGTTCATAATTTTTATCTTTACCTTTTCTTCTTCTTCCTCTTCTTAAAGAGTACCTTTTAGCATTTCATATAATATTGGTTTGGTGTTAATGACTCCTTTAGCTTTTTCTTATCTGCGAAGCTCTTTATCTGACCTTCAATTCTGAATGATAGCTTTGCTGGGTAGAGTAATCTTGGTTGTAGGTTCTTGCTATTCATCACTTTGAATATTTCTTGCCACTCACATCTGGCCTGCATAGTTTCTGTTGAGAAATCAGCTGACAATTGTATGAGGCTTCCTTATAGATAATTAACTGTTTTTCTCTTGCTGCCTTCAAGATTCTCTCTTTATCTTTAGCTCTTGGCATTTTAATTATGATGTGTCTTGGTGTGGTTCTCTTTGGATTCCTTTTATTTGTGGTTCTGTGCACTTCCTGGACTTGTAAGTCTATTTCTTTCACCAGGTGGGGGAAGTTTTCAGTCATTATTTCTTCAAGTAGGTTTTCGATATCTTGTTCTCTCTCTTTTCTGGAACCCCCATAATTCTGATGTTGATACGTTTGAAGTTGTCCCAGAGGCTTCTTACAATATCTTCACATTTTTGGATTTTTTTTTCTTTTTTCTTTTCCAGTGGAGTGTTTTCTTTGTATTTCAAATCTTTGACTTGATTCTTGTGGTCCTCTAGTCTGCTGTTAGGTCTCTGTATAATTTTTTTTTTTATTTCAGTCAGTGTATGTTTAATTTCTAGTTGGTCCTTTTTCATATCCTAGAGGGTCTCACTAAATTTATTGACCTTTTCTAGGAAATTATTGAAAAACCTTATAGCTGTGGTTTTGAACTTTATAGCCATTTGTTTGTTTTCCTCCATTTTTTTCATTTGTGATCTGTTCTTTGTCTCTACATTTTTGCTCCTTCTTTGTGTTGATAGAGTAGCTTTGTATGCAAGGTGTCCTATATGGCCCTGTATTTATGCCTCCCCAGTTACCTGAAGTGGACACTCTTGGTGCACCTCTTTGTGGACTGTGTGTAGTTAAGTCTTGATTGTTGTTGGTATCACTGGGGGGAATTGACATCCAGGCCAACTGGCTGTGTGGTTTAGCTGTGTCTACACTGGGAGAACTTCTGTGCTGGAGATAGCCTTATGAAACAAGACTTACAAAATTGCAAAAGCCTCTGTACTTAGCTTGGATGGGGTAGAGTCTCAGGGCTGAGCAGAGAGCCTTGGCTTCCCATCAGCCCTGCCCTATGAGGCCCCTGGGTCTCCATGTCCCTTGGTAATTGCTGTAGTCCTTTCTGCGTGCACTCACACACGAACCTCCAGATCTCTGCCTTTCGCAGCTTCCTTGAGTTTCTATGTGCTCTAGGGACCTGTATGAGTCTGGGTTCCTAGGGTCTTGACCCAAACTGGGGTTCAGTACACTTGGAACTGAAGTTCAGTGCAGTCGGGAGGTTCCATCTTCCTCCAGCTAGAGAAAGCCAGTGGCACACTTTGCAGTCAGTCCCTTCTGCACTCACTTGTGCGTGCATCTCCAGACCTTTGCCTTTCGCAGATCCTCTGAGTTTCCATGCACTCTTACCTTTTCCCAACAGTTCAGACTTTCCCCGTATGAGTCTCACCCTGAACTGTGGTTCAGTGAAGTTGGAACTGGAGTTCAGTGCAGTCAGGGTTTCTGTTTCCCTCCCGCTAGAGGAAGCCAGCCAGGCACTCAGCAGCCTGTCCTGTCCATACACATGTCTCAGTATCTCAGCTTTTTGCAGCTAATCTGAGTCTCCGTGAGCCACTCTCTTTCCTTCTAGTTGTAGATTTTCCACTCAACCAGCTTTTCTGTGGTTCTGGATGATGTTTGTTCTGTCTTTTAGCTGTAGTTTTGAAATTGTTGTGCAAGGCAGCAGTTTAAGTATTCACCGATGCGGTCATCTTAGTTTCTCCCCTTTCCTCTCAAATTCTTTATAGTTACCTGTCATTGAGGTTTTCTGTATTAGTCCAACGTCCATGCATGGTTTTACATTCTCCTAAGCCCCCTTCTTTTTTTCTTCTTTTGTTTCCCTTATGTGCCTTCCCATATTTCCCTAGAAATTTTAAATAATTCAATCTCATTTTGCTGAAAGGTTCAGCATTTCCCAGCTACTTTACCAAACACACACAAACAAATATACTAAGGTACTCAGTAAATGACTGCCAGGGAAGATGATACACACTCCTTAGGAGCAATTACCATATAAATATCACTTTCCACCCCCATGTTAGCCTTAGGATAATATCCATTCATTTCTGTGTTGATTTTTTCTTACTTGAATAATAGAGGAATGAATATGAGATCTAAGAGATGTCAGTGCTCACAACATAGCACCCTCCAAAAATACAGAATAAAAAAAGGGTGAATATGAAAACAAATAAAAATGTGCAGAATTTTATTTAGGGTTCTGGATTTTAAATGTATATCTCAGATAACAGTGTTGTATAAAAAACAAACCCCAAAAACCCAATTTTTTTGATATTGATTGGTTACATGCCTTTTTTGCGTACAGATACTTAAGGCTACAACCAGAGACAAAAAATTCTTTCACAGACTATATCAGCTATAAAGCTTATTAAATTAGTATTAATTATAATGACTGCCAGCTCTCTATAAACAGAAGTGTCAAAATTATTGAGGCAATGTGAATGCTGGGAATAGTAACTCTGTGGTCACTGTTCCTTTTGCTGATTGGGGCCCTGTCAGGAGCATAGACTCTTTTGGTAGTTATTTCATTAAAATAATCTCGAGACCTTACAATTCTATTTTTTTCAAACTTACATATTACTAGTGTTTCTGTGCCGTAAGTTCCTGGAACCAATCACAGTACTATTTTTGCATGACAGCTACAAGACATATTACTGCATTTTCTATACTATATTAATCATTTCATAAGTTTGGTAATACCAGAAGGTCTGCATTTTAAACAAGATACTTAGATTACCCTATCATTAATCATTTCATTGTTAATGGCATAATGCCAAATACTGAAAAAAAAAGTTATTTTAAATGTCAGGTATGCAAGCATAGCAAAGACTTAGAGGCTCATTTTAAAAAATAATGACTTGCACTTAAATAGGGTAATAACAAGGCTCATTGAGATATATCATTGAGGATCTACCAGACTCATGACTGAACTCAAATCTTAGAAGATGTACTCAGAGTCCTGTACTAGTTAAAAAGGGAGTCCAGGCAGTGGTAATGTAAAAAGGCTGACATCTCATATGAGTTACCGCTGGACAGTTCCTCCAAAGAGCCAAAGGTAAAGTTTCACTGGTAATCAAAATTAATAGCTGCAGCTGAATTCTGCTGTTCAGGTAGTAGTACATTGTTCAACCAGATAATCTGCCTGATCAAGTGGATAGACATGCACACACGCTTGACACTATGTTACATGAGTATTTGTCACTGGAACCAAAATTTCAACCAGTGTTCACACAGCAAAAAAGCCTTATGTAACCTGATGACTTTTTAGATCTTGGTTTTACCATTGAAATCACATGTGATGCCTTCATTTGGCCTGACACCCAAAGAAACCAGAATGTGATCCTGATTCCACATGCAGTGCGAACCCCTGTTAGACCTGTTTGCTCTAAATTCTGATGGCAGACTGCACCCCATTGGCCCTTGCCTGAGTTGCTTAATGGGTCAAGTAAATTGACCCACACTTTAAGGCAAGGGAACTAACCTATCTATGCCCATCGTCGTGGTGTCCTCAGCTATTTAGGGAAGCACTTGGAATCTTAGGAATGGAAGGGTCTTTGAAGTAATTAACTTTCCCTCTTTGCACCCTTGCCTTTCTTCATCTCTTGCAGAAAATCCTTATTAGTGCTTGTCTTTGCTCTGAAAACTTGGATGTCATCTCTCTCTCCTCTAACCTTTCTTGGCATTTTTCCTGTGATTCCTCTATGTCACTTATCACTAGCTATCGGGTAGCTATCACATTCCTGTCTTACCCCTCAGCAGTGCAGTATATTACCGGAATTATCTCCGCATGCCCTATAGGGCTTGTGCAGTGCCTGGTCCAGGGTAGGGCTCAATAAATGTATTGGATAAGTGATGAGATGCAATTCTACTGTCGAATCCATGGGAACAAAGAATACTGGATCTGGCAGAGCAGTTTATGTTGACGTTTTATATTCTAATGTTGGAGAAAATCTTGACTGTCTAGCTTCTTAATCTCCCTGCAAAGTGATCTTCCAGACTCTCCTTGAATTCCTGCAGTTGGTGAACTCATTTCTTCCAGAGGGAGTCCATTCCATTTCATTTAAGACAGCTCCAGGTATGACTCTTCCCCTCTCTCCTGACGGTATTCAGATCCCAAGACTCAGATTTATTATCAGCCCAGCTAAGGCTACTTTAATTTTATGCTAAAAATATTCTCTTGTTTTAATCAGTCTGAAGCCTGGAGCTGTCCACATTCTGCCTGACTTTGCTGGAAGTATTTGCAGCTACTGTCTTTTAAATTGTTATTTCTTTCATGGATCCAGAGGGCTTGAAAAGATCTATAGACTAACTAGTTCACACTACTTAACTTTCAGAGGATCAAACTGAGCCTCAAGAGAAATGGGGGCTTTAGTGGCACCACAAAGGGGAGGTGCATTCTCAGCTTATGGCCTGCTTAAAGGAGCCAGTAGCTAGTTATTCCCACGTATTTCACATAGGCAGTAATCCATATGTCACGCCAGAAGTTCATACTTTTGCAATGCAATATTAATGGCATGAACTAATCACAAGCATAAAATGCTGTTTTCCTCCTCTCAACCCCTTACATGCTCACTTGCTGGCATATCACCCATGACCAGGCAGTGTTCTTCTGTCAACTGATTGAGGAGTGATGTTGAGTGGGTATTAATTGTAATGAAGAGCAGAGATTTAGAAAGAGAACATGCTTGAGCAATAAATTTGATGACATAATTTTTAGTTATGAGACAGTTTGCTCCTCAAAAGGGATAATTTGTTATAATGCTAAGTAGCATTTAATGTTATCCACTGAAATGCATTTGGGTTTAGCACAGGAAACAGATGATATTTGGTCTGAAAACACTCTGTAAATTTACTTTTTTTGTACAGATTGTTGCTTACTTTGAAAAATTTCATGTTCTGCTATGCCAGAGAATGACAGTTATATTAAAGTATATAACTAACAATAGTAAATTGTGGAAATAAGTGGTTTGAGTTGAAAGGTGGTTCTGTTTATGGAAAATATGCTCTAAAAACTTGATATTGTACATGTTTTGACTTTGTTCTAAAAACTAAAATAAAGACAATCTGTAGAATAATCTGTTAAATTTTAGGGAGACTTTTGCCTAGCACACGTTTTCCAAAGTAAGTTCTAATTTTATTATTTTCTTTATCTTGCTGGCATGCCATTTCAGAAAAACTCTATTTGCGTTTTAAAAGTTTGTTATATCATATATACATGTTAGGACTAAATTAGTTGATTTTTAATAATGCCAAAAATTTTAGTAGAAAACAGTTTTAATTCTGTGTGTAAATAATTTGAAGGTGTAGAAAAGGTGTTTGCTAGTACAGGAAGTGTCTCAAGTAACAAGTAACTACGGGTAAGGAAAACTTCTGAAATAGAATTTCATAAAGATTTGTAATCCTAGGATATATTTGTAAAACTGTGTGATGGGTCACATTTTACTGTCTTGTGTTAGAGCCAATTTAATCCAATTACTCTATAAAAATTAAAGCCATTTCTGTATTCTCAAAAGTGAGCTCCAACATGCCTGTCCAGTGTCTCCTTCCTCTACATTACTTCATAAAATGAATGGTTCAGCTTTGTCAATCTTCTTTTTGATACCTGAGCTATCAAGAACTTTTCTCTTCTGCTTCTATAGTTTCCTCATTATGGAATGTCAAAAGAACTGATTTGAATTCATGAATTGGTAAAGGTCAAACCTGATTATGTGTCAGTTCCTATCAAATGATAATCTGTCCTGATTTACCTCGCCTGAATGCAAAAATCCTACAGCATATTACTGAGTGTTCCATTTAGCATTTATAACAACATCATTTTATACTGGTCTATTGAACTTAATTTTTGTGACTTCTCAATTGACTAAGCACTATTCTTTCTTTTTCTTACATATATTCTAGAGGCCTGATACATGAAATTCATGCAAGGGGCTCGGCCCTTGCAGCCCTGGCTGCCTTGACCGGCCCTCACAGCCTTGGTTTCATCAAGAAGGCCATCCAGATGTTCATCCAGAAGGATGTCCAGAGGGTTGTTTTGCTGTTTGGTCTAATTAGCATATTAGCTCTTTGTTATATAGGATTATATACAGGGTGGGACAAAATTAGGTTTATAGTTGTGAGTACTAGAAAAAACAGACTTTATTTTGTATTACTATTTATTAATTGTTGCATTATTTTCCATATGAACAACTGTAAACCTACTTTTGTACTACCCTGTATATTTTGGTTGCAGAATCTGATTTTTTAAAAGATGTACAAAGTGATGTGAACATACCTATATATTGTGAAATAATTACTTTTGTTTTTAAGGTCTTCTTTCACATAATTTAATACTATTTTATGCATCTTTGTTGGACTTTTTTTTGATGCACTTAATATTTTTGGATACTGTTATAAATTCAACTTTGCTCTTGACCATAGTACCTCTGAATCTTCCAAGACCTAGTTCATTATTTCTTCTCTCTAACTTATATCCTCATTATTTCTTCCTCCACTGACCATAATACAAAATCCTGCCCATTAAAACAAAATCCTCTAGTAGCTCCCTGTCTCATCTCCCCTTTCTTTTCATTTATGGCAGACAATTTGGACATATTATCTGCACTTCTGTCTCTTCCCCCTTCTTTCTCACTCAGTCACTTTCCAACCTGCTGTGACAAGGTTCACTGTCACCACCACTGAATTAAAGCCAGAGCTAATTTTTCAAAGTCCTCTGTTGATGCTTTTGGATTATAGAACATTGTTGATAATGATCCTATCTAATAAAGAAAGACTATTCAAAGTGACCATCACACCGTCTCAAAGCTGGAAGTACCACAGTAGAGGCAGGGTTTCTGTAACACAAGATGGCCACACCCACAGTGAAGGCTGAGTTCCTCTAATGAGCTTTGACAAGCAATCAGCAGGGACCTGAGGCTGCGTGGGACTGGGCCAAGGACAGGGGACCTGAGGCTGTGCCTCCCACCCAGCATGTGCCAGGGGACCTGAGGCTGTGCCCTCCAAAGGGTGGGGCTGGATTTTGCCCAATGGGGTTGTGGCCTGCTGGGTCTGAGTCTCGTGCAATTTTGAGGCACTGGTAAGCGGAGACTTGACTCTGGGTCCTGCAGCATGCCCCAGACTCTGACAGGAGGAAGATTTTCATACAAATTTTACTAATTTTCTTTCATCTCTAATACTTGTATTATAGAGATAGGGTAAATAGCAATATGAAAATATTTCCTCTAAATAATCCCCCTTTAATGTGCACTAATTTTGTGCACCAGGCCATTAGTAATACATAATAGCCACAATAATTATAATGTAGTAAGAAAATAGAAGTGATAACATTTGCCATTGGGATTTTTTTGTGTAGTGCCATTCTATATCTATTATATTTTTCCAACCAAATATTATTTTCATAAATGAGATGGCACATTTCCTTGCTCAAGATCATGGTGTATAAGTCCTACAGGGAATTCCACTTAATGTGACAGTTCAAACTCTTGTCTCTCCCTTAAATTCTGGGCTCTGAGTCGCCTCTGATGCATCTTTCCCCCTATCTAGCCTCTTTTTCTTAACATTTGCAGGTTTCTCTTCCACCACACATATCCTCAATCTGGCTCCCTCCCAGGGTCCTGTCATTGGTTCTCTTCTTCTTCCTTGTATAATTTCATCCACTCCCATAGCATTAGCTGTCATGCACCATACTGACTTCTTTATATTCAGGACCTACCATGATACTTGACTCCTAGCTAGTTGAATGATAAATGAATGGATGAATGAATGGGTGAGCCAAAACCTTGTGTTTAGCAAATTCATATTCCTAGCACAGCCCATGAGAGATTTAAACAGTTATATCTTTACTGGTTGGTGTCCAGGCATCTCAGCTCAATATTACAAAAATGGACTTTTCATCCTAAACCTTCTCCTCCTCCTATCTAGCTGATCTGGGTTCAAAGCACCATCCTTCATTTATTTGCTCATTACAGAAACCTGCAGTCACAGAATTCTCTCATGCCAGCCTCAGAAACCAGTAATCAAAATCTACCAGTGCAGATTCCTTGCATTCAGATCTCTGTTGCCCTGTGTCCTGGTGCTCTCCTTTCTGGTGCACCTATGTTGGTGATTTGATTGACTCTTCTAGAAGGAGTAGAATAACTTATAAATGTTACCTTTTCTGGGGAAAATTGAGTTACTATAATTTCCATGTGAAGAAAAATAAATCTAGTTTGGCAGCTTATGTTTTTAGATAGCAAAAAAGAGTAATAGAAGTATCTACTCTTTGCTTCCCTCCCTCCTTTTTTTTTTTTTAACACTTTTAGGTTTATAAAACAATGAAAGAAAAACTTGGAAGAGACTAAAATATTCAGCTGAAAGTTAGTCAGGTACTTTGGCACTTAGTTGAGACTTGAAATTTTCATTTCCAATGTTTATAGAACTGTGGCTGAGAATAATGAACTGTAAATTTCATTAAAGGTTTAGCTGTCTTGTTCAACATCTAGTTTTCTGTCGTTTCAGTCTTCCCAAATGAAATCACATTCAGTTCTCACTGCAAAGGACCACGTACAGCTTCTGTGATGTCCTTCTGGGGTGACTGTCTTTTGGAGCGCTGGCACAGGCTAGAGGGAACAAAATCAATGTTGTACCAAATGTGGTGACACTGGCAGTTAGCATTTTCCTCCACAATGATATGGATATATCTAGAGTCATTGGAAAGCCTACTTTAATAGACAGTATTCAGGACTTTAATGATGCTTGTAGTTGGCATTGTCACTTTTAATTGTCAGAGCCCTCCATGCATTGGCCAGACGGGAGGTCATGCCCCCTTCTAATGCAGATGGGAAAACAGCTCTGTCTCCTGCTTCACCTCGGGACATCCCAGCCTCAGAATTCCTTGTCGTGTCAACTAAGGCTTCCACCAAGACCGCATCCCAGCTTGATATCCCTCTCTCCTCTGTCTTGCTTCTTTTTTTTTCCTTTTAATTTCACAGGTGTGGATCTAGAAAGCATTTTGTGATAAACATCCGGCATGTTAATCTCCATCTCAGAGTCTGCTTCCAAGGAAACACAACCGGCAATACCCTACATAAAAGTTTGATGCGGCTTTGGCAGAGTAGCATATAGCACAAATGTGAATGCTGTGGGGCTTTCCCGAGCGTAGGAAATTCATCCAGGTTACCAAGCAAATGCATTCCTCCATTCTGGCAACAGTTCTACATCAGGGGCATATAAAGGTGAATAAGACTTGATTCCTCACCTCTGGTGAGGGAGATGGGCACCCCCAGATGTTCACAGTACAACCTGATGCATGCTGTAGCAGAGAGCTCTGCCAGAGTGCTCCTGAAGACTTCACAGGAGAAAACATGTGATCTGAAAAATTAAAGGATAAAGAGGGGAAAGAGAATTCCAGGCAGGAGGAGCGGTATGTGAAAAAGCTCTAAGGCAAGCAGGAAATGGCATGTGTAAGAAGTAGCTTCAGTTGGCAGCTGTGTAAGATGTCTAAGGGGGTGGGGAATAGGAGCCAGGCTGGGATGGGGAGTTAAAGGAAGGCAGGAACTCATGAAAAATCATCCTGGCAAAGTAGTTTGAGCCAGAGCTAAGGAAGGAGTGGTTGCCTAGTAATAATATGTGCAATGAGGAGTAAGGAAAGATACCTAAAGACTGATATTTTCTATGGGGAGCGTTGAGGTAGAGAAGTTAGTGAAAAACACTGCAGAACCATCAACATTGTAAAGGAAACCTAGGGGAGCATTGCTGTAAAAGGTGGGAGAGAAGGGAACTTCAGAGGAGCGACGGTCAACACTATTACATGCTCCAGAGATGATCTGTGGGCCAAGACTTTAAAACAAGCCACATTGCCCTTTGCAGAATGAGAAACATGGTGGTATATTCATTGATAGAATTCATGCAAGAAAAAAAGGACAAATCTTGCAAAACACAATGTTGAATGACAAAAGGCAGATAAACTACAAAGGCATTTAATTAAATCTATAGTGCTATGGAATACTTGCTTTGGTGATAAAAGCAAGCTAGAAGAATACATTAGGATAGTGGTTATGTTGAAAGGGCAGAGGGGCAATGACTTGGGGCAAGCTTGAGGGGAGATGCCGGGGTGTGGTACTGTTCTCTTTCTTGACCCGAGTGATGTTTTTAATGGGTATTTCCCTTGGGAGGAACCTTTGGGCTGTGCATTTCTGTTTTGTGGGCTTTTCTGTAAAGCAGTTTATATTTCACAAGAGATAGGATTAAACAATAAGCAACTGGAATGATTCTTTCCAGAGTCATGGTGGCTTTAGGTGAGTAGTTCAGTAGAGTGGTGGGCGTTGAAGGTCTGACTTGCTGGGTTGAGGAACTAAAGGAACAGACCCTGGAGATGTGGATGATCTCTTTCACATATTGGTGGGAAAGAGAATTTGGATAGTCAGGCATTTTGAAGTAAGTAACCTTTAAATTAGTAATACTCCTAAACCTAACACCTTTAGTTAAAATGTATAGCATACACAAGTAGACAAGAACTGAACAAAACCTTGTAATCAATAGTTTAAAACTCATGGTGATAAACAAACAAACAAACAAACACACAAACAACAACAAGGACCACCACCTCATGGTAAACTCTCCCCTTCTTCCCCCCAAACCTGGTGTTTGTAGGGTCTTGTACGTAGTTGTTATTTAATGTAAATCTAAAGAATGATTCATAGAATCTTGATGTTATAAAAAGGACTACTTGATTAAAAAAAAGTGAGTAAACTATTTAAAAGGGCAAGCAACTTACAAATATACATCATTAATAACTAGACTTTCAGAGATTGGAATCATTGGTATATTATTATTTTTTAGCATCATCATGATATTTGTCTATTGTAATATTTTTGATACAACAGATTGCAATATTATTTAATTCATGAGAACCAGAATTTTTTGAAGTCTGCACAAATGTGATTCCTTTTACTAGCAGAGTCTGATATGTTCAGAATAAGAGGGGACTTGAGCAGTTTGCTTGTTTGAGGGATTAAGACTCTGAGGCCTGTGAGGCTGAATGTCAGCGCCCAGGGTGCACAGCGACTGGAACGTCCAGCAAAGACCCCAGCTCTCTCATCTCTCAGTGCAATGGTAATTTCCCCACAGCACCCCTGAGCAATAGCTCATACATCAAATCTCTGCGCAACAAAGGATTCTGAACAGGCTGCAGGGTTTTGTTAGAATGGAATTTGGCCTGTACCAAATAACAAAATGTTCTGTGGAAATTGTTTTCTTTCAAGTCCTAGTTTTATAAGATTTAATACTTGGTTAGTGTTATTTGTATTGGGTCCTGGGGTGGTATCATTTATTTAGGGAGAACTTGTTTCCTTTGTAGAATGTGATTGGAAAAATGACTGGATTAATGGAAACTCATGGAGAATGCAACTCCTCATGCAAACCTAGATTTTGAGACTGAAGGTCAGCTGCATAATCTTGTCAGCTCCCATTACAATATGAGCACAGTTATGTTGCCTCATTATAGAACCTCAGATATTTTTATGGATGGCCAGTGTTCCTGCCCTCATGGTAGAGGGAGGAAAAAAAAATCCCTGGCTGATTAAGTTGTGGGTCCAGGGCTGTATTCTCACACAAGCCTTGGCCTTCAGGGAGCTTATTCTTAGTCTGCCCTTATTTCAGTTACATAAAAATTACCCTTCTTGAACAGTAGTGTCCCTTGTGACATACCATAGGATAAAGGAACAGATTTTTCAATTTAGTTCTCATCTGGATTTTTTTTAACCATTGAGCTGTCATAGGGCTGTGTCCCTCAAAATGAGAAGAATTTTATATCCAGACAGAGCCTGCAGATCTTTAGTCATTGACTTTCTTACTGACACTCAATAAACTCTTCTAGTTTATTACCTCACTAAGTCACTTTTATCATCTGTAACTTTCAGTTCACTTAAATCTATCCATCCTTGGCCAAGCTGGTAAGGCTCAGTGATTGAGCATTTACCCATGAACCAAGAGGTCATGAGTTCGATTCCTTGTTAGGTCACATGCCTGGGTTATAGGCTCCATCCCCAGTAGGGGTCATTCAGGAGGCAGCTGTTCGATGTTTCTCTCTCATTGATGTTTCCATCTCTTTACTCCCTTCCCTTCCCCTCTCTCTAAAAATCAACAAAAACATATATTTAAAAAAAATCTAATTTATATGTTTATTACTTAACATATAAAAACTAACTCCTCAACTAGGTTCTTTGCCTGCTAGTGCTTGCTATGTCTTTATTTAGGTTCATTGAATTTGTAATATCTTCCTTGACACCATTCCTACAATGTTTTGTCTCTGTCCAGAAGGATGACTTTCTATAGCTCCTTCTATTCCTCCTCTTTTAGGATTAAAAAGCCTCAGCATATTTGGGGGTGATCAAGCCTGTAGGGGAGGGCAGTTAGGGGTGACCAGGCCAGCAGAGGAGGAAAGTTGAGGTGACCGGGCCTGCAGGGAAGGGCAGTTGGGAAGGGGGGGACCCAGGCCTGCAGGGGAGGGCAGTTAGGGGTGACCAGGCTTACAGGGGAGGGCATTTAGGGGCCAACAGGCTGCCAGGGGAGCAGTTAGGCATCAATCAGGCTGGCAGGGAAGTGGTTAGGGGGTGATCAGCCTGGCAGGCAGAAGCAGTTAGGGGCAATCAGGAAGTCAGGCAGGCGAGCAGTTGGGAGCCAGCAATCCTGGATTATGAGAGGGATGTCCGACTGCCCTCAAGGGGTTCCAGATTGGAGAGGGAACAAGCTGGGCTGAAGGACATCCCCTCTCCTGTGCACAAATTTTGTGCACCAGGCCTCTAATCTATATATATAAAAGTCTAAGTGACCATTGCATCTGAAACAGCTGGACAGATTACTGAACAGGCTATCTGGGGCAACCAGGCTGGCAGGGGGTTTAGTGAGGGATGACCACATGACTGAGCAGCAGGCCTGCAAGGGTTACCAGGCCTGCAGGGGGGAGGGCCTTGGGGATAATCAAACCAGCAAGGGGCGGGGGGGGGAGGCAGTGAGGGGTGACCAGGCCGGCAGGGGAGCGGGAAGTTGGGGGAGACCAGGCCAGCAGAGGGGGCAGTTAGGTGCAATCAGCCAGGCAGGCAAGCAGGTGAGCAGTTAGGAGCCAGTGGTCCCAGATTGTGAGAAGGTTGTCCGACTGTTGGTTTAGGCCTGATCCTGTGGGCCTAAATTGGCAGTTGGACATCCTCCAAGGGGTCCTCCTGGATTGGAGAGGGTCCAGGCTGGGCTGAGAGGATGCCCCCATGCACAAATTTCATGCATCAGGCCTCTAGTTTATTTTAAATAGTGCTACTCTTCTGAGACAACAATAACAGAACTATAATAATGGAATGTAAAATGAATAGAAACATTCAAGCAAAATTTAGTAATATGCTAGCTTAAACACATTTCTTGTTGTTAGTTTGTACATAGTTTTTATCTTGCTTTACTATTCACCTACCTACAGTGCTTCTGGGTACTGAAAAAGAACCCCAGGACTCAACTAGGCTGAGACCACTCACAGGCTTTTAGCAGGCAGCTGCATCTTTGCAGGCTGCGTGGGGTGACCAGGCCAGCAGGGGGTTACTGTGGGGTGACGAAATGACTGAGTAGCATGCTACGTGGGGTGGACCTTCTTTTTGGAGCCTTCACCCTTCAACTCTGAAATGGAATTGAACTGCCTCCGAAATTCTGAGCACCTCTGGGAACTCACCGAGCCCCCTTCAGGGACTGTTGATTGTGTTCCTTTAATCACCTCTCAATTTCATTTGTCTTACAAAACAATAGACGTTTGCACATTTGACAGGTAGGTTTGGGGAAAAATGAATAAAATATATCTGTGCCATCAGGGAGGCCTGTTTCCCAACCCTCTTACCTGAGAACCTCATTTCAAATCAGGAAATCAGGACTTGGTTATCTGAGTGACTATTTTACACATATATGTCTTCTTATAAGTTTTCTCCTTGACTTTATAATTACTGGTTCCCCATCATAAAATGTCTTACTTATGTAATTGCTTACTTATATTGACTGGCATTAGTTAAGTTTTCTGCTATTTAATTTACTTTCTTCATTTTATGCTACGGCTCCCTGAATTTCAGAAAGCTTTACATTTTTCAAGTGCTTTCAAATACATTTATACATATAGTTATGTATATGAATATATATTAGCATGTGTTATAGTTATCTTATATATTATATTACATTATCCTATGACTATTAATATTTTGTTATGACTATTCTTTATATAATGAATTCTTTTGTTAATTGCATTAATACTGTGAAATAGGTAAGGCAAACTTTACAAATGTGGGAATTGAGAGTCGGTGAAGTTATACAGTTGCTAAGCCACCTAGCTGATAAACGGCAATGTTCATACCGAAATATGGGTGTTATGATTCAAAATTCAGTGTACGTCCATCATCTTCTATGAGAATGTCCTCCCCTCAGTCCCAAAGATGACAGGTACTTCCCCTTTGTGTTACCTAGTTACTTCTCTCTGCCAATCATGAGAGGGCCCATTGTCCAAGGCTCAGTTCAAGTCCACCTCCTTTTGGAAAGCTATCCTCGACAAAGCCAGTCTGTAATTATTTTTTTAAAATAAATACTTGTTATTTATGCCATTTGTTTTTGTTTACACATGCTGCTTCCTTTCAATATTTGACTATGCCAAATTAGATATTTAGAAGTAAAGAATAAAACATGGGATTTAGAGCCACTTCGACTCGAGTTCTAAACATGTAAGCAAATGTTAAATGATGTTAAAAATTAAAACAGATGATGAAGTAATGATTGTGGGAAGGATTCACATAAGATAGGCTTGTGATGGAAGGTCGCTCTGAAGAAGTTGGTACTTTACCTGGGACCTGTCTGGTGTGTAGAATCAACCTTGTAAAGACCTAACGAGGAGCTGTCCAGGCAGGCTTGAAAGTGGGTGGTTCCTGTGGTTCAAGACAGGTTGGTTTACTAGAAGAACAGAAGGAAGACTGGTATGGCTGGGGCATAGTAGTAAGCAGGGCTGTGATCATACTGGTAGGGGTGATATTGCTAAGGAGGAAGGGATCAAATTATGTAGGACCTTTAGTGGTGATAAGGAGTTTGGGTTTTATTCTACCTGCTATAAGAAGGCAATGGAGGCCTGGCCAGTTTTTCTCAGTGGTTAGAGCATCGGCTCTCGGAATGAAGGGTCATGGGTTCAATTCCTGGTCAAGGGCACATACCTCCCTTGCAGGTTCAATTCCGCCCTTTACTCCCTCCCCTGTCAGGATGAAATTGGGAGGCAACCAATCGATGTTTCTCTTTCTCATCGATATTTCTCTCTTCCCCTTCCTTCCACTTTCTCTAAAAAATTAATGGGAAAAATATCTTTATGCCCAGGTGAGGAAAAAGAGGAAAGCAATGGAGAGAACCACAAGGGTTCCTTACAGTTGGGAGTGCTGAATGGGTTGACGCAGAGAAGCACTTAGCACACTGCCTGGTAGTTAAGTGTCCAGCACACTTTTATTCTACTTTCATATATACATTTTATGATTATAACTACATTACAAGCTCCTCAGATGCAGGGGCTATCTGCCATACTATTATGCGCTCTGCACAATATGACACAGAAAACTTGATAAGGGTTGTGAGATGTGAGTGTCAGCCTAACGTGCCACTTGGTAACAGCCTTTCATGTAGGCTGTTCTGAGTAATCCATCCAAACTTCCTGATTCTGCCTGTGCAACATTATCTCATTCACAGGAGGTGATCTGGTGAGCTCTGGATAGGGGAGAATGCAAATATGTACCGTTCTCACCTCAATCTATATTTAATTGCCATTCTGGAAAAACACTGACTTTTATGCAATCATCTAAAACAAAAGAGAGGGAAAACAACATGCGTGTAAGGGATGAAGAATCCAGTTAGCATTTTAGAAAGGGATTACCTTCAGGAAAGGCTTTTTAGTTGCCACCCCATCTGCTTTTCGGATAAGCAGAACTAGTGAGTTCTTTATTGAGGTACGTACTGTTATTTAGACTTTGAAAATTTCTTTTTTGGAAATGCCAAAGCTTTTGAATTTTTTCCATTTCAGAACATGAATTCTTTTTCTTTTGGACAGAAGAAAGGTCAAAATAGAAACCCCTCTACCTGGTAAAGGTTTCTTTCTGAAGGACAGCTTCCCAGGAGTCATTTGTCACTTTTCTATGCATCAGAAGTGGGAAGAGTCTTGTGTTTTTCTTTTGTATGTTTGCATTCAGATCACTCACTCAGGGACA
>PVJN01026339.1:0-29131 GCA_004026805.1 Lasiurus borealis | reverse complement strand
CAGAAACCAAGAGCTCCTGCATTAATGAATGGCTTACAAACACGCTAGCATGTATAAAAAGGCCTAGAAAAATAAACTCGTGGCTGCAGTCTTGAACTGTCAGTCCTCCCGATCCCATCTCTTTGTCTGTCTCTTTCTTTTCTCAATCCTCACCCCCCTTTCAGGTGCTGTTCAACTGTAGTGCCGGCTGGAACCGGCATCTATCTATCTATCTATCTATCTATCTATCTATCTATCTATCTATCATCACCAAAATGCTATCAAGAAAAATGTTTATTATTAAGAACTACAAAAAGAAAAACTTGTGGATATGAACGTCACTATGGTAACTGCCAGGGGAAGGTTGGGTGGAGGTGAGTAGAAGAGAGTAAAGAAGGGATAAATTTTGACAGAAGGAGCCTTGATGTGGAGTAGTGAACACACAATGCAATATGCATATGAAACATATAGAAGTATATCCCTGAAATTTATAATTTTATTAACCAATGTCACCCCAATACATTCAATTAAAAAACAAACAAAACCCAAATTACCAATTGAATGACATGTTTTGTTTTTACCATATCTTTTATTGTGCTTTTTTTTTTTTTTACAGAGAGGAAGGGAGAGGGAGAGAGACTTAGAAACATCGATGAGAGAGAAACATTGATCAGCTGCCTCCTGCACACTCCCTATGGGGTATGTGCCTGCAACCAAGGTACATGCCCTTGACCGGACTTGAACCTGAGACCCTTGAGTCTGCAGGCCGATGCTCTACCCACTGAGCCAAAACAGTTAGAGTATGAATGATGACATGTTTTATTATAAACATTTCAATTTATACTTTTTGAAAGATATGGACTGTAGCCACATGAATTCTCTGCATGCATCAAAATATAAGTGAAATAAATAGGTTATGATTTTCCTAAAATAATCTTCATAATTACAGTTTGAAATTTGAAACCACTCATTTATCTAGAGCCAAGAATGTCCATATTTTCCCACAAAATACCAGCCTCTGTTCTATCAAAAGCATTGATGGCACAAAGTTTCTTAAAATAATCTACAGACACACTGGAAGTCATTAGAGATGATCCCTTAAGTGGCTTTGCAATGGAATAGAGCTAGCCTCCAGCTGTCTTGGGTTGGGAGTAAAGGTCAAGTCCTCTACTTCACCACATGTTCTGCCTCATCTCACTGACATTTGCTTGCTAGGAAATAAAAGAGGAATAAGCCACTGACACCAATTTGCACATATTTTTAAAATAGAATTTTGTTGATTATTTTTTTTAAGAGAGAGGAAGAGGGAGAGAGAGAAACAGTGATGTGAGAGAGAAACATCCTGCACACACCACAGCTGTGAATTTAATTTGCAACCTGCACTGAGGTACATGAGCCAGGGCCAATCTGCACATTTTAATCTCATTGCACATGAGTAGACATTGATGGTCATTAAGAGACAGTAATGTGTGTGTGTGTGTGTGTGTGTGTGTGTGTGTGTGTGTGTGTCGGGGGAGGGGCGGTCAACTCAGAATGCATAAACTACATAATTCCTTTCAAAGATCAAGTATCACATCAGAATGAGCACTTTAGCCCTCAATGAAAGATTCCAAAATTCTTGAGTGCACAAAAGGCTGATGGCAAATTTCCTTTAGTCAACTTAATTTCAACTCTTCCATCCTTTGCCTAATGAGAAAGAATTCCTCTAGGGGTCAACCTGGGAGCAAAACAGGAGACACTCTGTAAGAAATGCTTAATACTAAAAATTGCTTCTTTCATGCATTTAAATTTTAAAATAATTTGTTTCTGATATTCTCAATACTCATCTCCAGGACTTGCCATTTAGCTTCAGGGGAAAAAAAGAAGCAGTTCTTTTGAAGAGCTGATGTATTACAGTTTAATTATAACAATTTTTTACCTTAAAGAATGCCAGTTATACTGGCAAAAAATGTTTGAAATTGACATCATTTTGATTTTCTGTGGGCTTTGTAATACATTGGGTTAAATAGAAGTAACTTCTATGAGAAGAAGTATAAAAATATTTTTTAACACTTAATGTCTACCTCCCAGAACTAAAAATGTGTAAGATTCTAGCTAACTTCTGTTTCCCAGAGTTTATAGATGAGATGTGCTTTTTTCATTCTACCTATTAATACAACAGAAACTCCTAGACCTTCTATATAAAACAATTATTAAAAGAGGCTCACAGGTAGAGAAAACAAGGCAAATTGTCTAGGAAACGTGCAGCCCAATAAATGACACAGTGGTGTGTTGGCTGAATTCTCTTTTTGTCCCACATTTCCCAGAGTGGAAGCTGGAAATGTGAGGCAAAAAGGTTTGCACTAGAAAAACCCCAGAAAAGTTCTGCCAGAGAACAGTTTTGGGCAGTCTAGCAACACAGAAACTTTTAGAAAATAACCACTCTACTCCAGCCAAACACCTAAGGTTAAGGGGTAGGTTGGGAAGGGGATGGTAACCTCATCCCTATTCATGATAGCAAAGGCCAAGTGGTTAGCCAAGACTTCCATCTTCATGAAAGATATGGAATATTATCACATCACTTCTATGCATGCATCAAACTATAAGTGAAATAGGTTATTTCACTATAACCTATTTATTTCACTTATATTTTGATGCATGCAGAGATGTAATTGGAATTGGAACAGCTGTCCCTAGGTTGGCATTAGGGAAGGTTAAGTAGGAGGCAAGACTTCCATTTCTGCCAGCCAACAATGAGGCTTCCCCACCACTCACAACCCTGTTGACTATGTGGGGAACCTAAAAGTCCACCTTCATCTGGCAGTACTAGTGGGATGAAGTGCAGAGCACTAAGTGGACCTTCTTAACTCCCACCAGATGCCCATCCTTCTTTGCCATCACAAGCTTCTAAAGGAAGCCTCCCCTCTCACGTTGCCTCTTTCTCCTTCATCTCTAGTCCTACCAGTTTTTGACTCTGCATTTGGTTCCTCAGTAGGCAGTGCTATGCTTTGACAAGTTCCAGACAACAAGTTCCAGCAGAGCAGTCCCTGTTTTCTCTCTTTGTTGCCCATTGTTAACATCATTTTAGAAAGTTTGGGACTATTGCCTACAGTGGCATTTTAGTTTGTTGAGAATATCTTCTCAAATGTTGGTTTCATTTTGTTCAAAAACTGACTGGAAAACTTGAGAATGAAAGCAACATACTATAGAAGGTTGAGTAGACTCTGGACTTTGATGGCTCCACGAGATCAAAAGTGGGTTGCTAAGAAGAAAGAAATTAATTAGTAATGTAAGCCACCATTTTCTAGGTTGTCTGTTATTTGTCAATGCTGAAGTCCTAGTTGATGTGTTAACTGTTCTATGTTTCCAGGCCTGTAGAGGCATGCCTAGTTCAGGCAGTCATTGGACTTAGGTGTGCCTTGCAGGTATTTAGATATCACCAGAACAGCAAGAACAGACTTTCTAGTGTGGCCACCATTTTTCACGTACAGACTAATATGAAGTGTAATTGAATCAGAAGTGAGATGAAAGTTTTGAATCTTGATCCTATTTCAGAAGAGTGACATGGGTGCATATAAGCCTTACCTTTCCAAAGAAATATCTCTGTGGTAGCTTAGGCTTCATCTCTTGATGTTGACAAAGGAACTTACCATCTGTGGATCTGAACAAAGTCAGGGTGATGGAGCAGGGAGCCTTAGGTGGCCTGTCTCCCTCTGATTTTTAGTTTCCCTCTCAGAACAGCCTGGAGGTGAATGACCCAATGGTTTCTCAAGGTTGAAATATCAACAAAGGACTATTGTTGGAGTGTCTATAGGATCAGAGAGTTGAGAACCTTTAGAAACTAAACATAAAAAATTATAAATCATTTTATTGTGAGGTTAAAACCTTGAAATAGTTTTTTGTTTTTCACAGGTTAATGTTCTAATGAAATACCCCCCATTTCTTAAAAAAATTCTGTTTTTAAGGAAAACTTCTTAGAAAATAGAGTAACAACAATATACTGCTTTATGCTTTGTACTTTTTGTTAACAGAAAAATTGCCGGGCTCCTCATTTGATGGGTGATACTGGGTCTAATAACTGTCCTACTTTTTAATGTCACACATTCATTTTCTTCATGACATTCATCATGTTCTTAATCATTATATACTTGTTTAGTATCAGGTTCTGCCAACCTGAATGGCATTTTTATCAGAACAGAGATTATATCTAACTTGTTCATCCCTGACTTTTCAAATCTTAGCATGTAGTAGGTTCAAGATACATTGTTGAACAAATGAAGGCATGAGTTATTAAGCAAAAATGAAAGTCAGGATTTATGACATGCTATTAATTTCAAGAATAAATGTATAAGTACAGAATTACTGTGAAATGATTTGAAAAATGACTAGAGATCCCGACCTCCCTGGTATTATAAAAGCTCATAGAATTCTTACTGGCATAAGGAAAGTAATGTTCCTGCTGAGTGACCACTGTAATCTTTGAATATAATTTTTAAAGAACGTTCTAAATGGCTTAATAATACTTTCAATTCTTATATGCAGTGTCAAGAAACTTATTAAGTTACCTGAATTTAGACAAGAAAAGAATGCTGTTACATGGCCAAAAATATATCTCAGCTGGAATCCTTCACTGCAAAGCTACATACACAAAGAGACTGGAACTACAAGTAACAGAATGGCAGAAAACACTGGTTGACTGACTTTTCCCCAAAGATCACCCAAAACCATGGATTTATCCTTTGAATGTAGTCTTTGATCTATCACACACTTTTTAGTAAAATAATTTTAGTCTTATTTGAAAACCCATGGCATTTCTGATATGTTTCAAAGGAAAAAAATCTGTACAAGTTAGAATAAAACAACAAAACACAAAACCACACAATGCAGCTCTAATCTACGTGTAGCTACAGGTACATAAACATTAACCAGTAGAGAACTGTTTCTTTGTTAGGGTGAAAAATTATAATTAATGCTTAAAGTTAATCAAAAGAAAATCATTCTTGTGTTTTTCCATCCCATGGATTTCATGTGAATAGTTTTGGGTAAATCATTTCTTCACTCAGACAAAATAAACATTACATATCCATATTAGAAAATTATTTGATAAGACAATGAGACTTCTTTTAAATAGGAGGCTAAGTAATTTAACAAACTCCCATATCTGTCTACTATATGTTTTATGTTATTTTTTAACCTTTCTCAATCATCAGTCATTAGCTGTCATACTTTGGAAATTTAATAAATATCAACCTAGCTCTTTTATTGTGTTGCTTTAAGTACATGGATATAAACTCTCATACCGTGTGTAAATATACACAATCTTTTACATGAGTTAATTTTTAAATGCATATGTTTCTATTCAGTAATGTAATTTATTCTGGATGTCAGCTTTAAAATGTGTGACTTACAGTTCTATTAATGGACCTGAAGTTGTCACCATTAAAGCCCACTTTTAAAGTTTGAGTTACAGCGTTTCCCAGAAGCCTGTGTTAAAATTCCAACATACTACTTTGGGATGGATGAGCGATTAAACTAGTGTTTAACAGTTATTATTTGGCCACAGGCCAAATGTGGCCCACTACCGATTTATGCACATAAAGTTTTAAGGGCACACCATGCCTGTTCATTTGCATGTTGCAATGCCTGTTTTTGTGTCATGATAGAGGTAAGTAGGTGTCACAGAGATTGTATGGCCTAAAATTAAGAAGATTAACTATCGGTCCTTATTGAAAAAGTTACTAACCCTATATTGAATCATTAGTGACAGCTTACTTTAAACTTAACTATGCTTAAGAGAGTCCATATACATTTGACTCTTGAACCTTTGGGGGTTAGAGGTACCAACACCCCCCCACCCAGTCAAAAATCCATGTATAACTTTTGACTCACCAAAAACTTACCTACTATTGAGCCATTGTTGACCTAAAGCCATATAGATAATATAAATAATTGATTAAAACATATTTTGCATATTATATGTACTATATACTATAGTCTCCCAATAAAGCTTAAGAAACTATTAAGAAAATCATAAGTAAGAGTAAATACATTTATAACATTTATTGAAAAATTCCATGTATATGTGGACTGGAAAAATTCAAATATATGTTAATCAAGGGGCAATTTGAATAACTGTAGAAAAAAAGACAAGCAAGACTAATAAAAGGACAAAATCCACTTCTTGGCTCTGGGAGATACAACTGGGACTCCTAGAGGCACAAGAGGTGCAGGCTTCTACCTCAGAGGTGAAAGGAGGAGGAAGGGTTGAAGTCAATGGGAAAGAACCATGAATCCATTTTACCCACTTCATTGTCTGCCAGTCAGTGCCTTGCTAAACAAAGGGTGAAGTAAAAAAAAAATGCTGATTCTTTGGTAAGTTTCTATCTGTGCCACTTTTAATTACCACGGCTGTTTAATAATTCCCAGATTACATACACACTACACTGCTTCCACATCAAGGACAACAGCAGCACACTATCAAAAATTACACCCTATGGTTCTATGCAGAATACAATGAGATGCAAAAACTGATTTTAAAGAGAAATTACACTACCATTGTTTTACTTTTGGGCCAGCACACATTTTATTAGCTTGCTCATATTCATAAAAATTTAAAGTTAAAGAGCAGCTTTAGTTTTATAGCATCTTAATAAGAAATCCAGAGCATGTTAGAATTTTATCATTAAATTTAATAATACACAAGAATAGCATTTCCTGATGTCATCAACACAAAAAAAATACAAGGAAAACAAGTACAGATAGAGGTGGTCTGATGACAAAACCCAAAACTGAAGTCCAGTTTTCAGGTATACAATGTAAACATGTGTTTACAATAAAGAAATATATTTTTTTATTAAGGAATCATTTCAATTTCCTGTCTACTTTCTGTAAAAAGAGATACATTCAAAATCAAAAATAGCAAATAAACTATATAAGCATTAAAAGTGTTTCAGATTACTGTAATTGAGACAGGTGTTATACCACAGGCATGCCACTAGGGCATCCGCCTCTACAAGCCTGACCCAGCAGGAAGATCAAAGGACTGAGGCAGTGAGCCAAGGAAAAGGTACACACAACATGAGCTTTCAGCCAAGATGGATGAGAAGAATGGACTAGTTTAACCTCCTGCCTTGAGCAACTAAAAACCAGTTAAGTATTTAAAGCAATGATTTTAAGATACTGGACAACAGATAGTGCAGAATAGTTACTATTATTCATGTGAAGGAGAAAACAAGTGAGACAGATGAGCCTATGACTTTCCTAGTTGACTGTTTGAGATAGTTTCCTTCACAGAAAGCTGGGATCCTCAGAGATCTGTATACTGCCTGAGATAGCCAGGTCTCAGGCTGTCATAGCCAAGCATAATTTGAGCTTTTGTTAACACTGTAAAACACTTTTGCAAAGAAATTGTATAAGTTTACACAGTGCATGAGAGTATGTTTTTATTTTAACTATTTTTGGAATATAGGAATATCTTATCATAATTTAGATTTGCATTTCCCTAACTAATGTCTTTAAGAATCTTTTCAAATGTTTATTGGCTATCTGGATATCTTTTATTGTAAAGTATCTCTAAGTATTTGATATATATATATATATATATTATATATATATATATATATATTTGTTTTGGTTTGACTGTTTTTGTTTTGGTGTGTGTGTGTGTGTGTGTGTGTGTGTGTGTGTGTGTGTTCTAATTGATTTACAGGGATGTTGTGTATTCTATATATGAATTATTTGTTGTATTAGAAAAATCTTCTTCCACTTTCTGGCTTGCTTAGTTTTCATTCTTTTAGTGTAGTCTTTTGATTGACAGAAGTTTGTAATTTTATTACCATCCAATTTTCAAGCATATTTTTGCTTAAAACTTTTTAGGTTATGTTCAAGAAATATTTACCTATTCACACAGTGAGGCATTTTAAAATAATCATCTCAGAAGTAACAGCTCAACCACAGGAGAAGGCTATCAGAGTTCATTTCCAAACTTGATTATTGCTGCTCAGAACAAAGACTCATATTTCTTTGCAATGTTGATATTTTCACATGTTTTCAACAAGTACAGATATGAGTCTCCTTGTGAATTCCTAAATTGAAATCCAATGATCAGTTAGGAATTTACATTTCCTTTTTTTGGGGAGGAGGGGGAGGATGTAAACATGTGCTTTTACTAAAGAGATATTTTTATCAAATACATGGAGGAAATACTTCTTTGAGTTTTGATTCTACTCTGAGAGGAAGGGCACAGTCAAAGCCTTACTTGGTGAGGTAAGCTGTGACAAAGCACATCTTCTTTCACAGTTATAAGAAATTTAATTATTACCCAGAAGTACCTTGAAGCTACAAGTGAAAGAGAATGAGTAGACTATCAGTTGCAGGGCAATGGTTGTCTAGTGTTAACAAACAAAAATGGGGAAATGTTTGAGCTGCAAATCTGACCTGAGTCAGAGTCCAGCCAGGAGACAGATGGTGCCATACAATTGGCTGAAAATAACTATTTCCACAAAGAGCAGAAGCTTTCTTTCCTCTACATTCCCCATCCCAAACAAAAGCACCGAATTTATAAGCACCTTCACCTTCACAGAGGAAGACCAAGTTTTTGGCTCTCTGCCCACACTCTAGTTAAATACCGTAAGTTGTGAGATACTCCTCAGTACAATGGTTTCTAATGCTATATTAAGAGAGCCTGGAATAGAGACAAACCCTTTTCTAAAAAAATAAATTAAGAAGATAGAATTTGAGTCTAAATTGCTATACCTCAGAGATGTTTGTTATTTCTACTCTATGAAATACAGAAGCTGAAGAAACATAAAAACATTAAAGAAATTATGAAACCGATTTGATTTTTACAATCTTGAGTGGTTGCTCTAAGTAAACGTTTCTCTTTCTTGTACATTAATTACCTTGAACAGACCTCTTTATGAGATATTGTGCCATTTACTGAAATTCTGTCTTGGTGTTCTGCCCTGTTAGTGAACACCTTCCAATAAGGTTAAGCCAATTACAGGATACAAGTGCTGGTTAAAATTTTTCTTCCTGCAAGCACAAAGGTCAAATGTCTCAGAAACCTTTGTTTGGGTGGATTGAGTTTTCTTCCTACTTCAAATGAGACTTCATACCAATATTTCTTGGGACACTCCCAATTCTTAGAGAAGGCTTTTGAAGCTCATGACATTCATTGTGACAACCTCTGCAGGCTGAACAAGTGGTGGATCCTTTGCAAGGATTTTTGTATGAGATAGCAACTCTAAACAGTGGCACCATGAATATTAACACAGGGATTTCCCAGCAGAAATTGTTGATTGTCCTTTAGGTTATAAAATTAACTTAGAAGAAGCAGTAGCTAGATGAAATTTAGCTTTTAACTTAGTACGGAGCAGACAGATTAATTCTTATTAAAAGATTTCATGCAGTCTTATGCTTCATTCCATGATTCTGTTGCTTTTGACATCACTCTGGCTGATTCTTTCTGACTAAAATATTCTATAGTGTTCCAACAATATTTTCACATGGTGATTTTATGCATCGATACCAAAGACCTTTAGAGGCTGCTAATTTAAGATCTGTGGAGGCTGCAATAACCTTATGATCATAACTTGAGCCTGACATTAATCATAATCTGCTATGTGACTGCAGCATATCAGAATTGCCTTTAAATTATAGAGGATCTGTGGCTTTCACAGCCTTTCTTAAGTTAGCTGCATTGATACTAATTTTATTTATCAAATTCTCTGATTTCATTAAAGCAGATATCCCAAGCCACAGTCTTCATGTTATCATTGTTGTAAAATTCATTGATTTATGTTCTTATCTTTTTTAAAAAATATATTTTATTGATTTTTTACAGAGAGGAAGGGAGAGGGATAGAAAGCCAGAAACATCTATGAGAGAAACATCTATCAGCTGCCTCCTGCACACCACCTACTGGGGATGTGCCTGCAACCAAGGTACATGCCCTTGACCAGAACTGAACCTGGGACCCTTTAGTCTGCAGGCCAATGCTCTATCCACAGAGCCAAACTGGTTTTTGCATGTTCTTATCTTTTCATTTTCCTCCTTCTATATGGTTTAGTTTTACTTTGCTCTTCTTTTCTATGTTCTTAAAATAGGAACTTAGTTTATTTATTCATTTCTAATTTGTGCATTTAACACTATAAGTGTCCTGTTCAACACTATTTGTGGTGTGTCCAATACATTTTGACATTTTGCTTTATATTCAGTTCAATGTACTTAAATTTTTATTAATTTTTTTGTTATGACATTGGTTAATACAATTTTATAGGTTTCAATTGTGCTATTCTATAATAGATCACATTTCATTGTGTGTTTATCACTTAAAGTCAAATATACTTCTGTCACTATATATTTGACCTTCTTTACCCTTTTTACCCCACTATCTCCCTTTCAGATTGGTAACACCATACTGTGGTCTGTATTTTATCAGTTTTTGTTTGTCTGCTTATCCTACTTATTTGTTGCTTTCAGTTTTATGTCCCATCTGTGAAATCATATGGTTCTAGACTTTTCCATCTAACTTATTTTGCTTAGCATGCTATTCTCAAGATTCATCTATGTTGTTGCAAATGATAGTATTTCATCTTTCCTGATGGCTGTATATGACATCCTTATGCAATCATCTATCAACGGACACTTCAGTTGTTTCCATGTCTTGGCAAAATGGTGCTGCAAGAATTGAAAAGCCACATGAAAAAGAATGAAACTAGACTGCTATTTGTTACCGTATAAAATATTAACACAAAATGAATCAAAGACCTAAAGATAAGACCTAAAACATTACATAGAAGAAAACATGGCTACTAAACTTATAGACCTTGGTCTTAGAGAGCATTTTATGAATTCTACCTCAAACTAAAAGAAGTAAAAGTAAAAATAAATGAATGGGACTATATCAAATTAAAAAGCTTCTGTACAGTAAAATAAACCACCAACAAAATAGAAAGACAGCCAGCCATCTGAATGTGAGAAGGTATTTACAAACCAGATCCTCTTGTCAGAGGTTAATATCCAAAACATAGAACTCATAAAACTCAACAACAAAAAACAAATACTCCATTCAAAAAATGGACAGAGGACTTGAACAGGCAATAGGCTTAAGAAGACATACAAATGGCCAACAGATATAGGAAAAGATGCTCTATTTCCCCGCTATTAGGGAAATGCAATGCACTTTTGATATTTTCACTGAGATTTCATATTTTAAAATGTGGGTTGTTTAGTAGTGTACTGTTTAACTACAAATGTTTATTAAGTTATTACATTAAGCTACAGCTACTATGCTCTTTAAGAGACTGTATACCTCACTATGGGACATTAAATAATTATGCATGTTTTGATGATGCTAGTAGGAATTGACCTGTTGGTACATTATGGTCTAATTAAAGATTAAAAAAAAAACAGTGGTAATTTTTTTTCTAGTGACTAGATCTGTAAGTACTCTTAATATATATATATATATATATATATATATATATATATATATATATATATATAATTGATTTCAGAGAGAAAGAGAGAGGGAGAGAGAGATAGAAACATCAATGATAAGTTGCCTCCTGCATGCTCCCTACTGGGGACAGAGCCCATAACCCAGGCACATGCCCTTGGCCAGAATTAAACCCAGGACCCTTCAGTCCGCAGGCCAATGCTCTATCCACTGAGCCAAACTGGCTAGAGTAGTGAGCAATACTCTTCAACATCCACTTCATGTGGAGCATTGATACATAGATTTTTCTTGGGGGGCGGGGGGAGAACAGGATCAATGTAAGGTATGAAACATTAAAGAAGATTTGAAGAACTGGGAATTTGACCTCAGGATCCCATAATATGAATGGAATGGAAGTTGTGAGGGATAATCCTATATAATAAAAGGCTAATATGCTAAGTATCTGGTCTATCTGTTGGCCATTCAACCAATCAAAACGTAATATGCTAATGCAGTGGTCAGCAAACTCATTAGTCAACAGAATGGCAAACCTCAGCTCACAAGTCACAGTTTGCCAACCACTGCGCTAATGATATGCTAAGGCCACTCAACCACTCACTATTACATGCACCGACCACCAGAGGGGCAGATGCTCTGACTGTTAGATTAGCTCACTGGGACTGAGATGGGCTGAACATGCCCTGGAGCCCTCCTGTGATTCCTCCCCAGCTGGCCAACCTTCTGTGTCCCTCCCCAGCTCCAATCATGCACCACTAGAGTTCCTTAGCCTGACCTGCTCCTTCTTGCAATCTGGGGCCCCTCAGGGGATGTCAGAGAGCTGGTTTTGGCCTGATTCCACAGGCCAGACTGAGGGACCCCACTGGTGCATGAATTTGTGAACTGGGCCTATAGTGTTTAATGTGTAAACATGGGGCAGATTGCCAGATAGTGTGGAACCATTTATAGTAGGTATGAATTTTAACTTTCCTCTTGGGAAATGACAGTGGTGAGAGAGCATGTTCAACAGATAAAGGTAGGGCAGCTTGCACAGGACCATTTATACCATGAAAGGATCTGTAATTTCCTACTGGGAACCTTGAGAGGTCTTAATCAGTGGGCTATAACATAGCATTCATTTTAGAAAAATCACAGTGACAGTAACCTGAAGAATGGAAGTAGCTTTGGGAAGAGGTGGCAACACTAGAGGTGAGAAATAATTTGAACACTGCGATTACAATCAAGCCAGGAGATGACAGGAACTTGAATTAAGGTTTTGCAATGGAGAGCTGAGGAAAGGAACTGCTATGAGAGGTTGAAGTGGAGAGTATGGATGGAAGCATAGCATTATTTGGATGCAAAAGAGAAATGCAATATGATGATGATCATCATCATAAAAATTATGGAGAGCTTACTTAGGTATTCCCTTTGCATGAATTAATATATTTAGGTTTAAGCTTAGTTTGGAGACCAGATAGATGGCAGTTCCTTCACAATGATTTAGCATACATAAGAAAAAAACATATACAAGTTTGTAGGATAACAGTACACCCTACTTCCCTCACTTAGTAGCTAAGTTATACAACTCCTATGAAACTCATTTTTTTAAAATTAGGAATGTTAATTCCTACCTTGCAAAATCACTATGATATTTAAAGAAGATAAACCACAGCATCCTCCATGACACAGAGAAATTACTGTTTTCTGTCTCTTCTTTCTATCCTTTAAAAATATATATCCACAACAGAAAGTGCTTTCTTTTTGGAAAAAGACAATACTTTCATCATAATATTAAAATGCTAGGTTATGCTAATATCATACCATGGTAATCAAATTTGGATTTTTTTTTTTAACATGGTGTGTTATTTTTTTTTTATTGTTTTTATTGTTTAAAGTATTACATCATCAAATTTGGATTCTTGGTTGTAATTCCAGCATTGCTACAGGATATTTTCAGTTTGTTTTTATGCTAAACTTCTATTGGAACAAGGAATTAAAAACTTAATATTGTGAATTTTTGAATTCAAAGCTACAGCAAAGCTACTGTGATTCTACATCCCATTTTTTGAGCTTATCTTAGAGACTTCTCCCTGTCAAAGCACAGCTTTGGATTAACCTAAACCATGAGGTAGCCCTAATATCTTTGTGATTTATTTTAAAAACATATTCCTTTCTATCTATTTCTCACCTTCTTCCTCTCAGGTCTTTTCTCCTTCTCTATCTTTCTTCCCTATTTTTCTTTATTTCTTTTATTTAACATCTTATTAGCCAGGCCAGTCACTATTGTACCCACTAAACCTTTCATTTAAATTTGCCAAACAGTCAAGCTGTTATGAAAACATGAGATGTTATAAAACATCCTCACTGGGTGAATAGCACAGTTTAATTGTGCAGAGCATGAATTCAATCTCCCTTAAAGTACTTCTGCCCTGTCTGTGATTGCTTGATATTATTGCCAAGTAAATTATGTCTGTATTTTTAGCACATGAAAATGTTAAGAATGTCGGGCATCCATTTTGTTAATTTATTGCTGAAATGCTCATGACCTTGATGAAGGACAAACTGGTACTTTTTACAAATGATACTCTTCCTTCACCTGCAAGTCTCTGGAGGGAAGAGAACATATCCTGTGGAGTCCCTGGGGGTTATCCACTAGTGACCACTGATATCTTTGCCATCCTCTTTTAGCTCTTCACAGATGGCCAGTATCTCCTAAAATATCACATATTCACCGAGAGTACAACATCCATTTTGGAACCTATGTATGCTATTATTTTGACCACAAAGTGACCAATTGTCATAGTATATCATCACTGACTAAATCACACACATTAACAGTGTTTTTCTGAAAACAAGCAGATCACAGAAATTTAATGAAGGCACACTGTGTCTTGGCCACTGTTTGTGTCCTCGGACAGACATTAAAGAGGTAATGAGGAGATTTCCAGGGCAAAGCCCATCTCATACATTGCCAGCTATTAGAAAGGAAAATAAAAACTGTTTCTCAATTATTCCTTGAGACTCTAACCAGCAATGTTGATACTAACTGGAAAGTGTCACATCTAAAGTATTGCATCTATGTTGAAAAACATAGGTATCTTGTCTATATGATTAATATATGTGTTCAGCTAAGATATATATATATATATATATATATATATATATTGAAATCCTGGCAAACAATTTTAATCTCTCCTGAGTAACCTAACCTCATGATGTCACCTATTTTGAGCACAGAATTAGCTTTATGCTACTTCCTTCCCAAATGGGAAATAATCAGGTTTTACATCAAGTAATTGTTACACTTGATTTTGGTCAGAAAAACAAAACCTTCTATACACTTTAGCTTTTATTATTATTGAATCAAACTAAATATTTCATCAAACATTTTGTTTTAACCAAGACTAACTGACGTATTAATAACACTTTTGCTCTGGACTCTTAATCCTTTTCTTTTTTTTTTTAATTTCAATGATAGAGTGAAAGAGAAAGAGAACTAAAGTGATCTTTCTGCTAGTATTAAAAAAATTCTCTTGTGTAGATACAGCTTAAACAACTAATTACCATTAATGTTAAATGCAGGTTTTAATCAAGGAGAATTTAGCCACAATAACAAGATGCATTTTGTGCTCCTGAAAAAGGAAATTTTTTTTTTAGAAGTGACATGTAATGTATCATCATCTTCTATTCTGTATTGGCATTTTCCCCCCCTTAAGTCTACAGCAATAATCCTGCTACAATGTGCCAGCATGAAACTTTAGGGCCAGGGCTCACCAGGTAGAGTCAGATTGATTGAATGAAAACTCAGTATTGAAGTAAATAAAATAATCAGACAGCTTTTCCATAAGTGAACAATGAGTAGAAACAATTTTAGGGGTGCGGGGTGGAATCACTGTACATTTAGCAATACTGCCATCTTATAAAACACTCACTTCTTCCAACTTAGTCTAGGATATGAATAACTGCTAATAAATCTACCCAGCATATAAATTAATTTTCTGGGTTTTGCAGATGTGTTCCTGGTTTTGTTAAGAAGTCAATTACATTTTTTTATTGTGTGTTGCTTAACATAATAGATCTTTCATATTGTAGCTCTGTAATAACTGCATTTTAATTACATTTCATTCAGGTTTATAAAAGTATAATTAAAATATATACTAGGGTGCAGAGTCTCAATTTTGAATACATCACTATCGTGTTCAGATGAAAAGGAAACTGAATCAACAGCAGAATTTTATTTCACATATGTCCTGTGTTATATTTTATACAATTATCATATCTAAAAATAGGGTACAAGAACTTTAGGGTAGGATGATGGAGACTAATTTAAATAGTCATACCTATTGGCAAAATACAACTGAAGGTTTTACATTATAGATGCTAAAAATTGGCTAGTATTCTGTTCTATTGAAAGTATATTATTTCTTTTAATGGTGTATTGTTTTCAAGTTAAACCACTATATCACCAATACTCTTATATGTACTTTTTCAGCAGTCCAAAAAAACATTTAAAAGTTTTTAAAATTTTTAATTTTTCCATCACCATTTATCCCCTCCATTCCCTCTCCCACCCTACCCATCCCCTTGAAACCCCACACTCACCACAATGTTGTCTATATCCATGAGTTCTCTCTCTTTTCTTCTTTTTTTACTCAATCTCTGATTCCCCCACCCCCTCACACTCATAGCCCTCTTCACTTCCCTGGAACTGCCTGCCTGCTGTCTCAGTGAAGAGGGCTGTGTTTCTATTTTGCTTAGTAGTCCAGTTTGTTCATTAAATCCCACATATGAGTGAAATCATATGGTACTTGTCTCACAAAGACATTTTTAATTCAAAAGAGGTTATTATACAAAATCTATTTTAGAACTGAGCTGTAAAACTTACAGGAGAATATGAGCAAGTCTAAATCAAGCATCCATACATGGATGGGCCAGAAAATGCATATTATCATTTTTTAGGTGGTGCAGGGAGTATCATATGAGGTTGTTTAAAAAAATCCTTCTTCTTGCCTACCTTAATGGTACATAGAATATCAAATAGTAGGTTAGAGGAAAAAGCAGATTTAATTTACTCACTCATGCACAGAAAACATTTCTTTGATTTTAGAATTATGTCAAAGTACCTGCATTAAGGCAGAACACAGAAATCCATCTCTTCTTCAACAGGGCTTTTCTCTTGGATTCCATATGAAGGCCTGTTTTCTAAAATCCTAATTAGTTTTTGCAAGACTTTAAAATGCTTTTAATGTCTGTAGACTTAGGGTGCTGCTATTCCTAAGCAAATAAAGGGAAGGCTGTACAGTCAAAACTGGATTCTTTGCAACTTGCCGGTATTCTGTGTAAATACGATAATGTCATTGACTAGGAAGTAAAAGAACATTCTGAGCATTATCTTCAGTGATTTGTGAAAGAGTTCCACTGGCTCTGGGATGAGAAATTTGTGCTGGATGTGTTATCACACACAATATAAATGTAGAAAGAGATTTGCAAACAGATTCAGTGGCAAGTGTATGAGCCAACACATGCAATACACTAAACCTGAGACACAGTTTTGTCCACGTTGTTAATCATCATATTCAGAATCCACTCACTTTCTTAAACTTGTGGGAGAGTTTCAACAAAAATGCTTCAAAGCTTTTGTAGTAATCAAAATTATGGCTCTGAAAGTGATTTATAAGTTGTAAAGTTATTTACACACTTATTATTAAGCCATATAACACTGATAAGGGTGTAATTTTCAATAGTTGACAACTTTGACTGTTTACATCACCTAGAGAACTATAAAAATACTGATACTTATGACCCCTCCCTAGAGATAAGATCAGTCTGGAATGTAGCGGACTGTCAGATCCTTAGGTAGTCCTAATATGTGCTTACTGTCTTCATTTACGTTTTTTTCTCTTAATTCTTACCTGGGGATATGTTTATTGATTTTAGAGAGAGAGGAAGGGATAGGAGAGAGAAATATTGATGTAAGAGGGAAACATTGATTGTTGCCTTCTCTAGATATTTCAGTGGGGAGGATTGTGGCCGGACCTGGAATCAAACCCTCAACCATCTGATGTTCAGGATGACAAGGGAGCCACCTGGCTGGGACTTTCACTCACTTTTTGCACAATGTGATGGTCGCTTCTTTTCCCTCACTGGGGAAACATTTTAATTAAACGTGAAGTAAAATTTGATATCCATACCAAAATAAAACCACAAGATCCTCATTGTGAATATGTAATATCTGCTCAGTTATTTGCCTATGTCATTTATAATCTCTACAATGACTAGAAATAATTACTATCATCATTTCAAGAAAGAGAAACCTAAAAATCAGAGAAGTTAAGAAAAATATCTAAGTTCACCTTGGTAGCAAACACAGAACCAGCATTTGAACTTAAGTATATTTGTCTCATATGCAGCCATGGCATTTTGACTATATCATGCTACATATGTGATTTTAGAACAAACAATAGCCAAGAATTAGGTTTTCTGGATAAAATGAAGCACCACATGATCTCACTCATATGTGGATAATAAAGAACATTGTAAACTGATGAACAAAAGGATAGATAGTAAAGCATCAAACAGACTGTGAAATTATAGCAGGAAGATTAAGGAGAGGTGGGGTAGATAAGAGGTCAATCAAAGGACTTGTATCTATGCATATAAGCATAACCAATGAACATAGATACTGGGAGGTTGGGGTATGCCTGGGATGGAGGGGGGGCAATGGAAAGATATGTATACATGTAACACAATTAAAAAAAAAGAAAAAAAAGAAAAGATCAAATGTTTAAAAAGGCAGGTCATTGTTATGTATATTAGTGCAATGTGACTTAGTATAATAGTTTTAGAAGGGGCTTTGAGAAATTTGTAAAAAGTTACTCATAGTTATTGTATAATAACAAGAATTACATGCTTATTTTCTGATTATCCATCCACTCCCAGGTACTACGTAGGACTTACCTCATTTACTTAACACAGGAATGTTATAAGATAGGTGCTTTTGTGACTCCTATTTTTCCAAAACTGGTTTTTAAGAAAAAAAAAATACTTAGAGGATTTAATCAACTACCTGAAATACAGGCACTCAATGTCAGAACTTGATTCAAACCTATCAGCCTGCAGTTTGTTTGAGTTTACCCTCCTTTAAGCAAGTAATTTTGTATTTATGCACATGTCCTAAGGAAATAGTCAGAATATGAGAATAAACTCACTTCAATATTCTTTCTTAGTAGTAATAAACTGGAAGGAAACCTCCCAAAATATTCACCAATAGCTGAGTGGTCAAGTAAATGATGGTAACCTAACTAGATGCAATAAAATATAGCAGACATACTGAAAGCAAGGTTTATAACAATCATAAATATGGATAAGGTTACTTCTACATAGGATGCAGAAAACTGTAAAAACTCTCATCTTCACTTGCAAATAGGAAGGCCAGATAATCCATAGAACCGTATCTATTTTTTTTCTAAGACCATCAGAGTGTTGAGGCTAGAACATGGACAGAGTCAGGTTACTGCTCCCAAGGATGGACAAGCCTTTCCAAGTAGAGATAGACATGCAATGTGTCTCACCTTTGGAAGAGCAGGGTAGGAAGAGATGGCTGATATACAAATGGGTAAGAAGAAATGAACATTTTAGAGTAAATTTGTAAAGAACAAGTGTGTGCCAATTTCTCAGATTGGATTTTCTGGAACCCCCAAATAAGAGTTCATACTCTCCTGAAAGTACTTCTCTATATGCATCTACCAAAAAGTCATTTAGTGCAATGAATCACACTAGTAAAAACTCACTGTGTGTGTGTGTGTGTGTGTGTGTGTGTGTGTGTGTGTGTGTGTGTGTTTTGTTATAGGGTGGTAGGCAGACAAGAGAGTCAGTTCAAATGATTATTAGGCATACATGTTATATATCATTTAATATTATTATCTGTTATAATATTATGCAAATCATATCATTCCATGATTTTGGTGCTTGTTCCTAATTTATATTTTATTGACTTCAGGTAGCAGTGTTAGAGATACCTGCCTTAACCAAGAAAGAATACTGACTCTTTTTAAAGTCTTTACTTTTTTTTAGAACATTCTTAGGTTCACAGTGAAATAGAGAGGACACCAGAAATTTCCCATATACCTTCAGTCCCCTTCACATGCATAGACACCCCCATTATCAACATCATTTACCAGAATGGTATGTTTTACCAAGGGTAAACCTACATTAATGCATCCTAATTTTTCAAAGTCCATAGTTTACATATAGCTCACTCTTGGTGTTGTACATTCTATAGGTTTGAACAAATGTATAATTACAAGGTATAAATACATCACATAGTATATTTCTACTGTCCTAAAAATCCTTTTTGCTGCACCTATTCTTCTCTCTAGCTCACCAACACTGACAATCACTGATTTTTTTTTTTTTACTGTTTTCATAATTTTGGCTTTTCCAGAATATCCTAGTGGGAATCGTACAGTATGTAGCCTTTTTAGATTGTCTTTTTTCACTTAAGTTTCCTCCATAACTTTTCATGGCTCAATGGCTCATTTCTCATAATACTAAATTATATTCCATTGTCTGAATATACCATTATTTATCCAGTCACGTACTGAAGGACATCTTGGTTGCTTCCAAGTTTGGGGGATTATGAATAAAGCAGCTATAAACCTCTAGATACGGGTTTTGTGTAGGCATATGTTTTCAACTCCTTTGGGTAAAAAAAAAGTAGCACAATTGCTGGATCTGTTTAGTTTTGTAAGAAACTACCATACTGTTTTCCAAAGTGTCCGTACCATTTTGCATTTCCACCAGCAATGAATGAGTTCTCTCATTGTTCCACTCCCTCATCAGCATTTAGTGTTGTCAGTGTTCTGGATTTGGGCCATTTTAAAAGGTGTGTGGTAGTATATCACTGTTGTTTTACATTGCGTTTCCATGATTATATATGAAGTGGAGCATCTTTTTATGTACTTACTTGCCATCTGCATATCTTCTTTGGGGAATATTGACTTCTGTTTAAATTATTTTTATTCACATCTACCTGGGAAGGCATTAGATATTGTAAATATCTATAAGTATGTATATACTAGGTTTTCTCATTGCATTTTTCTCAGTTCACAGAAAAAGGCAGACAGTGTAATGAAATGATTATTTACTATTTTAATTGCAACATGCATGTTGTGATCTGGCTTCATAAACAGTTAATTATCCATTGATTTAATTCTGGAACTCCTTAGTGTAGTTTCAAAGGAAGGCTGCATCATTTATCAAACATGTCACTTCTCTGCTGGTGAGTGAAATTATTTCACACAACATATGGCAGTAAGACCTTCCTTTTAGGAAGGCTAAGATAATTTTTCCCATTTTATTACATTTATGTGATAAAAAGAACAATATACAAATACATCACCCAAAAGGGAAATCTCACACTCACACACACACACACACACACACACACACACACACACACACACGATGTTATACCAGCATGTATTTTCTTGAGCTAAAGCTTCCTTAACAAAGATTTTGGATAATATTGTTTCTGCCATCTGTAGACAATATTTAGAGATGGTGGGATTTGCAAAATCAGATGACAGTAAGTTCTGGTTCGTCACACTCAATGCATCTGAGAGACAGGTTTGAATTATTCTTGAGTAGCTTGACTGGTATAAAATAAATCTTCAGAATAAAACTGAATTGACTATGTCTATGTTTTTTCAAAAGTATTTTCAGAATGAAATTTGACACTTTCCCTTCTCCAGGGGTGGCAGTTTATTGCTGGTTATCATTGCTGTTTAATGGAACTTAGGCTTTTAAATAGAGAAACTAATTACTATATAATTTCAAGACATTTTCATTTTCTATTCCATTTATTTTCTCTCTCCACATCACATACCATATATATATATATATCACACACACACACACAAACACACACACACACACACACACACACATATATATATAGTGGGAGAACAGAGTTACATTAATTTATAATGAAGAGAAACACATTCTGACAATAAGGTACTTTTATAAGAGGCAAAAGTAAGTGATACAGAAGCATGTTATAAGTTTCTTGGGAACCTAGGCTAGGGTCAAGCTCAGAGAAATAATTGAATGACATGGGAGTCTGCCCCTCTGGGTTCCCATGTGACTTGTAACTAGCAGAAATGGACTACATTCTCGATTTCTTTGAGCTGACAATTTAAATTCTAATTATGACTATTCATCTTTGAAGATCTAGGACACCCTCCAGGGAAAAGCAACTGGCCCCCACCCATGCACCAAGCTTCTATCCTGCCTAATAGAGTAATATGCAAATTGACCATCACTCCAACACACAAAATAGCTGCCCCCATGTGGTCAAAGATCCTGGCCCCATGTGGACACAAGATGGCCACCACAAGATGGCCAGCAGGAGAGGGCAGTTGGGAGGGACAAGGCCTGCAGGGGAGGGTATTTAGGGGTGACCAAGCCTGCAGAGGAAGGCAGTTGGGGGTGATCAGGCCTGTAGGGGAGTGCAGTTACATTGTTTAGTACAGACCAGCACTCTTCACTATAGTAGCTACTAGATACATGTGATTATTTAAGTTATTCAAAATCAATAAAATTAAAAATTCAGTCTTACTAGATGCAGTTCAAATGTTAGTGCCTGCCTTATATGACAGCACAGATTATAGAATCCTATCTAATAAAAGAGTAATATGCAAACTGACTGTACTTCTGCTACACCCACCAGCCATGCCCACCAGCCATGCCCACTAGCGAGTATTGAATAAAATTGAATATTGTTCTATCCATCAGCAATAATCTGTTAAAATATAGTAAGTAAAAAGGTATGATCTAAATAGCATATATTTGCATGTTTATGATCAGAGCAAATATATATATATATATATATATATATATATATATTGTAATATATTATATATCATAATATATTATATTATATTATGCAATAGTATATCTATCTATATCTTTAAATCTATATCTATATATATATGTGTTAATATACATATTAACTGGGAAGTAAATATAACAGAACATGGAGAAATGTTCAAACTCCTATTTAGGAACATGAAAAATATATAATTTGGGACGTATATCATTACTCTTGATGAGAAGCTTCAACTAGCCTCAAGTTATTTATATATTTATGGAACTAGGATTGAATCTTTAGATTTTCATGGAATATAAAAATACTATTTTGTAATTTATTTAGAGAATTTAAGCTCAAACATCATTAAATACTGGACTCAAACTAAGAGAACATTCCTTTCCTCCTTGGAAGAACATAGCATAAGCTGCCATTTACTAAAAACTGGTAAATATTTTAAAAGAAAAATAAATAGGTAATTAAAACAATAGGAAACGAAACTGAGATATTCCTCATATCTTTATTCCTCATAAAGATATGAGGAATATATGACTACACAGGGAAATACAAGTTAAGCAATTATTCAGATAACAATTTACACCCATTGAATTATCTAGAAAATGTGAAAACTAACAATACTACCCAAAGTCTAGGAGATGAGGAAACAGATAATTGCACACAAACACTGAAGTCTATTCTGGAGAGCAATTTGATATTAGCTAATGTTAGCAAATATGTGAAATGATTACCTAACAGTTTAATTGTACATTGACCACCAGGGAAACATGCTCAGAACATGGCAGGCATCAACCACGGTGGGATGGTGGAGCAGGTGAGCTTGGATGGCAGAGCAAGGCGGGGCACCAGTCACTGTCATCGGGGCAAGCTTCTGGTGGTTACTGGAAATTCTTTGCTCCTGCCTCCGAGGTCCCACCTGATGCTTGTACCTGCTGCCGGTGCCTGGAGCCAACCCCGATCGCTCAGCGCCATCAACAGGTCTGAGCAGTGGCTGCCAGTCCTGATCGCCCCTCAGGGCTTCTCCACCTCCCCCTGCTCCTGAGGAGCAATTGGGGTTGGCAGCTGCCTCTTGCTTCCACTTGCACCCTCTGCTGGCACCCAGTGCTTGTCCTGATTACTCATGCTGTCAGCAGATGCGAGTGGCAGCTGCAGGCCCTGGTTGCATTTGGGGGCTTCTCCACCTCCCCCTACTCCTGAAGGGTGATTGGGGCAGCAGCCACCACTCGCACCTGCTGCAGCACTGGCCCCACTCCCTCCTGCTGCTGGCAGTGGCCTCAATCACTCTGCGCCATCTGCAGGTGTGAGTGGGGTTGGCACCATCAGTGTGTAGGAGTGGGAGTGGCGGGAACTGGGCTTCCAGCAGTCAGGGTACCAGGGGTTGTGGCAGGAGGGTCTGGATGGAAGTGTGGACGATGGGCTGAGACCTGCCCCTAGGCCCATCACAGCCTCAGGGCCCACGATTCCTTTCAAGGTGCACAAATTTGTGCACCAGGCCTCTATTTATTAGCATAAACTTCACTTCACTTTTAACTCTCTTTCAAATATAGCCTGGAATTTGCATCTACTTTGTAAGAGGATCTTAAGAAGGCATGCTGGCAGTGTGCTAAATAACATGAGAAATTCTGATAAAAGGCTCAAGGACAACTTTTCCTTTGACTCTGAACAATGGTTTATATTGAATAATAGTTGAATAAAATATAAACCCCTAATGTTTTACAATGTAACTAGAATTTGTTAGTTCTTTTGCTAATGTATGCTTTGTAAACACCTTCCAGAAATGTGTTTTCTAAGATTAAATACCAGTGTTACTCCCTCTTCTTTCTAATAAAAAGTAAAGAAATAAAACAGCAGGGGCTGCAAAATTCTGTATTTCTTAGTCTTCTCTAGTTCGGTCTGATGGAATTTTTGAACAATTTCATTAGAGCAGTAAGTCTTTATTGTCACTGCAGTCAAATATCTAATAACATTTCCATCCAAAAGTGCGTATGCCAATGGTTTGTCAACACATGTAGAGAAACGTGCCTATAAGACACTCCTGTTTTCTTCAGATCCTCACATCTGATTATGAACTCTTCAATGCTAAGTACAGTAAATAAGCTGTGATTATGTGTTGTACATGATTCACTATACATCTTCGTTTTGAAACATTAAGCAACAACACAGTGTGCTTCCTCAAAGGGCTTAGCTATTTTGCATTCCAAGCTAGCTAGCAAGAGTGAATGAAAAAAGTAATACAATGGAAATGAAAATGGGAATTGTTACAGGCTGAAGAAATAATCGCCTGGCATTATTTCATTGCTGCTTGCACAGACCATCTTTAGAACTCCTGAGACCAGGAAAGAGGTGGGTGCCCCCAACCCCAGGAGCAGAGGCGGTCATCAACAAAGCCTCACACTCCCATTTTCTTGTTTTTGCATTTTCTTTTTCCTTTCTTCCCCTTTGGTTCTCCTTTTCTTTTCTGTGATTTCCTTGCACTGCCTCCTCCCTCTTCCTCAAACACAAAACCGCTTGGGTGAGTAGGAGGTTTGGGGGGCAATCATTATGCCTCTATTTTCCATCCTGACTTGAAGTCCCTGGGTCATTGTTGATAATGATTTTATAGCTAAGCGTTTATTCTAAAAGCATTTATCGTCTTGCTGCAACCAAAAGTTCCCATGTGGAAAAAGCACCCAGAAATAAGTTTCATTCGGAGATACTTCGTCCTTGTATTTTACTGCTTCTTCTTGGCCAACCTGTTAGCAAATGGGCAGCATGGATCTCCTTTTGGCTTGGTTTCTTCTTTAGAAAAAATGGGTTGAAAACTTTGGCTTTTACTGTTGACATATATTACAGAAATAATTGTGAAGTGATTTTTCACTTTTCTTCCAAACTTGGAGTTCTTCTGCCCATGAAGTGATCAGCTATAAATCTTTTCTTATTTTTCAAATTCACTAATAAGCTGATAAATAAGATTAAAGGATATTAGTCTATCAGTATAGTAATCTGAACAAAGCTGCTTTTGAAAAATAAAACATTTTTATTGATTTCACAGAGGAAGGAAGAAGGGAGAAAGAGATAGAAACAACAATGATGAGAGGGAATCATTGATTGGCTGCCTCCTGCATGCCCCCTACTGGGGACAGAGACCACAACCCAGGCATGTGTCCTTGACCGGAATCAAACCTGGGACTCTTTGGTCCACAGGCCGATATTCTATCCATTGAACCAAACCAGCCAGGGCTAAAGCTGCTTTTTGAAGTCTTGTTTCTATATGTTATTAGAAAAGAAATTTGCAGAATGCATGATCTTTCATAGTGTACAGTGCAGGTACTCTGAATAAACTATAATAGTAAAAGTGTAATATGCTAATTAGACCAGATGTCCTTCTAGACAAAGCTGCGGCAGGCGGGGGCCAAGGCAGAGGCAGCCAAGGACCTTGCATAAATTTTATGCATCGGACCTCCACTCTATACTAATAATAGAAAAATATCTAAATTGACCATGCCTCTGTGACACCCACAGCCAAACAGAAGTGAGTATGCAAATTAACCCAATTAAAGGACAGGCCTGTTAGCAGAGCACATGCATGCAGGTGCCATGTAGCCGGGGGTGGGCGGGACTTTCCCCTCCTTCCCCCATTCCCCCTGCCCCCCTCTCCTTCCCAGCCCCACCCCCTCCCCACTCCCGACCATTGTGGGCTAATGTGCATAGGATCTCTCAGCCCAATCTGCAACCCCTCTAATCTGGGAGCCCTCATGGAAGCCCTCTCCAATCCGGGAGTTTCTGTCTGTCTTTGTAATCATATCAGCACATTGTCTGAGACCCCAACCCAGTGTGGTTTGGTGCTCACAGAATAATAGAGGTCTTTTCTTTTCTTTGCTTCATTGGTAGAGATTTTTAGAAGTTGCAGGATATCTTCCCTTTAATTTTTCCTCGACACTGTGACTTTACTCATGTCTCTCACCTTTGCTTTCTCTCCAGCCCCCTCCCGCAACAGTAACTTGCTCCAGGCTCACTTTGCTTTAGTGTCTAAGAGATCCCGCCACGTGTCTGCCACCAGAACTACGATTCCCAGCACTTCTGGTGCCCTCTAGCACTCTGGGCTTCTGCTTCTGGTCTAGAGGCTGCCACCAGAACTATGATTCCTGGAATTCCTGGTGCTCCCTGTGCTTTTGGTTTCCGCTTCTGGTCCAGGGGCTGCACAAACCAAAAGGACTGTGAACTTCAGCCGCTCCCAGGCCCGGATGACAGGGTCAGCCACTCCAGTGGCATCCCTGGGACGCCAGCCACATGACACAGGTGCACATGTGCGTGCTGGCCACAGGCTCGAAGCGGGCATGGTTCCGGGGATGCCTGCCACATCGCCCTGGCTAAGCGGAGGGTGGGTGGACATCCCACCCCAATCCTGGCCATTGGCGCCTATGTGTGTAAGGCCTGAGTGGCCAGAGAACAGAAACACCCACCATGTAGCCACAGCGACACTGTTCCCACCCTACCCCCAGCCACTTGATGCCTGCGCATGTGCATGCGCTTCCCACAGGCCTGCCATCTTTTTGGGTTAATTTGAACATGCCACAAAGTTTCAAATATAGAAGATAAATAAACCTTAGATACCAGGGCCTCTGCTTGGGTCCCCAGAAGGCATGGCTAGTCTGGCCACCCCATGTCTCAAGGGAATCCTCACCCTGATCTGGGACACTTTTCAGGGCAAACCAGCTGGCCCCCACCCATGAATCAGGCCTTTATCTGATCTAATAAAAGAGTAATATGCAAATTGATCATCACTCCAAAACACAAGATGGCTGCCCCCATTTGGTCAAAGATGTCTGTCCCCATGTGGACACAAAGCTGCCACAAGATGGCCAGCAGGGGAGAGCAGTTGGGAGGGACCAGGCCTGCAATGGATGGCAGTTAGGGGTGACCAAGCCAGCACAGGAAGGAAGTTGGGGTGACTGGGCCTTGTATGGAAGGGCAGTAAGGGGGGACCCAGGCCTGCAGGGGAGGACAGTTAGGGACAAACAGGTTTGCTGGGGAGCAGTTAGGCATCGATCAGGCTGGCAGGGAAGTGGTTAGGGGGTGATCAGGCTGGCAGGAAGAAGTGGTTAGGGGCCATCAGGAGGGCAGGCAGGCAAGCAGTTGGGAGCCAGCAGTCCTGGATTGTGAGAGGGATGTTTGACTTCCCATTTAGACTCAATCCTACCAGGATTGGAGAGAGTGCAATCTGGGTTGAGGCATGAAGTTAGTATAGATAAGAATATATACTTTCAAGGCATTATATCATAAATACCTAATAATGACTTAATGTCAAATTTTATTCTTTGACAGAATACTAAAAGTAATGAAACCATGGCATCCTAAAGTAATATTTTTCCTTTAAAACTCTTAACTAACCAATGTTTCCACCTTGTCATAGGTGGCAACTCTTCTATGTTACATCAAATAAAGGCATCTTTATTTGTTCAGACAGATCTTTAGAATAGGAGTAGGAGTGTATTTTTAGAGGTCACAACATGTCATCAGTGAAGAATCTAGTTTTCCTGGTTGCTAATCTAAGGATGCTAAATAGTACAAAACTCATTAGCAGCATGTGTCCATAGTTGAAATAATAAGGTATTATCAAAATCTTGTTTAATATCTATAAATAAGATAGGTTATAATATAGTCACAATTAAATCCTAAAATGTCAGTGCCTTAACAAACAGGCTTCTTTCTTGCTCATCTTACATTTAATGTGGATCGAGTAGCTAAGTGTTAGCCTACAAATGGTATATCACAAAGACAAGCCTCTCCCATCTGTAACTATGAAATCTGGAACACAGTTTAACAAAAGTAGCAGCAATACAGAAAGAGAGATGGAAGGTGCCATGAGATGTTTTAAATGGCCAGACTTGGAAGTGGCTCACCTTACTTTCTCCTACATATCTTGCTTATGACAAAGTATTGTGGTCTCAACAAATTCTATTTGGTAAGCACTGTCTATAACAGTTTCTTGTTTTCACTGTAAAGAATCATCATAAATTTAGTGATTTAAACAATATAATTTATTGCCTTACAATTCCAGATATCAGAACTTTGGGGTTCAATCATCTATATAAAGGGTTAATAGGATTGAGTTCCTTTCAGATATTCTAGAGGAGGAGCTATATCCTTCCCTTTTCCAATTTACAGAGGCTACCCTGATTCCTCATCTCTTCTATGTCACCTTTCTAGTCTTAAAGACTATGTGATTACATTGAGGCTTCCTAAATAACCTAGGCTAATCTCCTTATTTTACAATCAGTTGATAACTCTAACTTTATCTGCATCTTAATCTCTTTTGCCAAGTAACCTAATGTATTCCCAAATCCTGTACATTAGGATGTGGAATCTCAGGGAAGCGGTGCAGGGACTTTATTTTGCCTTATCATTTTACCTTAAACTTATATGGTCTAAATATTCTGATTAAATTGTAGAGATTTTTATACTGGATTTTGAAAAAAAAAAGAAGACCCAAATAAGCTATCTTAATAAATTCACTTGAAATATAAAAATATAGGAAGGTTAAAGATAAAACAATAGGAAATTATATACCATGCATAACTAGACAACTATGTTAATATTTAGTAAAGCGTACTTCAAATTAAACTATTTCAAAGGATAAAGGGAAAATTCATAATGATAAAAGTCTAGTAGGAGAAGGAATAAAAAATTCAAATATGTATAAAACTAATAGCAGAGTTTCCAAGCACATGAAAAATCTGATAGAACTAAAAGAAGAAATGACCAAATTTATAGTTCTATTTGAAGAATTCAGCACTCCTTTTGCAATAACTGATAGGAAAGAAAAAGTAAACAAGATCTCAAAGAGTATGGAAGATGAAAATGCCAGTATC